>PVHY01002580.1:0-123646 GCA_004024945.1 Uropsilus gracilis | reverse complement strand
CTGGCAGCATGTGTGCTGAATGCAGTTAAGGAGTTTGCAGATTTGAACTCCGTGTTGGAGTTTGCTTTGCTGAGTTTGATTTGTGTCTGAAAGAGGCCGTGCAAAAGTTAGGCCTGAGAAGAAAGTGAACTTTGCTGGTTTGGCACCGTGGAGTTCCTGCTACCTGAAGGTGACAAGGAGAAGACAGCGTGGAAGACAATGAGGAGCATTCAAAGGAACATGTCTTCAAGCGTCTGGAGATGGACTCTGTCTGGACATTGGTGAGACGATTAGGACTGAGAGACTGAGGATTTTGGGGCAATCTGGGAAAGGACTTTGGACAATACTGAGAAAGGGTTTGGACAATGTTGAAGTATTTTGAGTCTTACATGTTTCTTTTGTAGTTAATAGGATAATTAGAAATCACTTTGTTAGAAATAAATTACTCTGCACTGCACTGATAGTCTTGCACTGGTTTGATATTTTGGTTGAGAAGGCTGGGGATGGTGGTAAGAACCCATGAGTGGAAAGTTTAAACTGTGTTTTAAAGGTTTTTTTTTCTGCAGTTTTTGGAACTGAAAGCAGAGAGCAGCTGGCTGGCTTTTGCATATCAATGGTAAAGGTGATCAGTGAAAATGCTAATGAAGAGTGTGTAGCCTGCTTTGTAGAGAGAAGCAGGCAGATAGCTGTATCCAGTTAAGGTTAAAGGTAATTGCAAAGGAACTGCTTGTAGCCTGCTTTGTAGAGAGAAGCAGGCAGATAGCTGTATCCAGTTAAGTAAAGTCAGAAAGTCTCTTTATACCCTGTTTCACTAAGAAGGATGCAATTTTGCAGTAGGTCAAATGAAAAAAACAGTAGTCCTATTGGAGGATAAAGTATAGTAATCTTTTTTGTTTGCTTTATGATCACTCAGCTACATGATCAACTCACTTTACTTCGAGTCCTTTTTATTAAAATATAAATCACTGTATGGTTTAATATTCACATCATCATTGCCTTAGACCATGTGGATGGAACAATTAAATAACTGTTTGTATGTAAAGGTATTGTGGCGTATTTATCTGTTTGATGAACGTCCATCACATGGGCCCATTTTTTTTTTTTTTTAGCAACTTATACAGACATTTGGTTTTAAGTATTATGCATCCTTTCATCAAAGTGATTGTTGTTGAATTGCATGCAAAAATTGAGCTTTAGTATAATCATAGGTCCTAAAACACATATGAAAAATAAAATAAAATTTCAATTAAATTAATAAATTATAAAGAAGGATGATGATGGTGTAAAATTTAGTGAATTGGTACAAGAATTTGTTTTCTTCCCCCACATTAGCAAACTCTACGTGATTTTGAAGTAACTTTTTTCTAATTTAAGTATTTTACTTCTTTGTATTTTTGCTTTTTTCATGTCAATAAAAAAATCCTCTCAGAATCATTTTTTATTTTATTGTATAGGACACAATCTTATATAAGCTTAGTTATATGCCAAAAATTTCAGCTTACATTGCCTTAAAGCAAATTATGCAATATTAATGTATTATTCGGCTCACATTATGATTTTTCACTCTAAGATAGTGTCAGCAGAGTTGATTAATATTGTAATAGAATCTGTTATAGTGTCATTCTCTTAATTTTTATAGTTTTATGTGTATAAGATCACATCATCTGTATGATATAATTTACTTCTGTTTTTCTTTATGATTTGCTTAATATTTTTCTCTTGAATAATTGCTCTAACTTGAATATATAGTACCATGCTGAAAATAAATGAGAATGAGAATCTTTACCATGTTGCTAATTTAAGCAGAAGAATGCTTAGCTTTGCACTGTTGAGTTTTATATTAGTTCTAGCTTCTCATATATGCCCTTTCTCATGGAGATAATTTCCTTGTTTTCTAGCTTGCTGGCAATTTTTCATAAAATTGTTTTGGATTTGTCAGTTTTTCTTTTGCATCTATGAGATGTTCCTGTGATTTTTACCCTTATTCCTTCAGTGTAGTGAATCACATTGATTTTTATGTGTTGAACCATACTGCTCATCCCAGGGGTAACAAATCCCACGTGGTATTCATATCAGTACCTTTTTCTTTTCCATTTATATTCATTTTATTGTTTACTAGATATGAACACTTAATTTGAGAACATTCTCCTCAATACCTTAAGTGCACAACGCAGTGTGGTTATCTACAGGATGTGTGGCATAACAGTCTCTCTCAAAACTTATTTAATGCAAGGTAATCAGGTTTGCTAATAGTTTGTTAAAAACAATGATAGATGTCGTCCAAGACATCACTCTATATGTTTCTTATAGTATCATTGGCTAGCTTGGCATCAGAAAAATGCTGGGTCATAACATATACTTCACATTTTAATTTTTTTAAAAAAATTTTTGAGAAAGACTGGTATTTTTAAGTATTTGGTAGAATTAGCTAATGAGGCCATGTGACATTAAGGTTTATTTTTTAATTTATTTTGGTTAGGGTTTTTTTTTTTTTTTGATTAGGGCATTTTTTGATAATTAGCAATAGATTTGTCACAGTGTGAATGTGTGAATGTGTAGTGCCATAGGATTTTCTATTCGCTTAAATGCAACTGATTTTCTGAGTTCTTGGAGTAGAATCCAGGAGCTTCTTACCTCTATTCTGTACTTCTCTCAAAAACTGTCCCATGCATTATTGTTTAATCATTATCTTTATGGGAAGACAGTCTGGGGATTCTCATAGTCTCATTAATGTTACCCTCGGAATATATTCTTGGCAGGAGACTAAACTGTTATCACCCATAATGAAAAAAGTATGTTACTTATTACTGTATATCAACTGTAAAATATAAATTCTATTTTTAGGCATATACAGTAGGTAGGTAGATAAATAGATAAATGATAAATTGTGTTTATAAATATTAACTGTAGCAACATAATTCATAAGCCCCCTGCATTGTAAACATTCCATAAGCCAAAGAATACATAAATTTTGAAATTGTCATGTACTGAGATTTTGTGTACTGAAATCTATAGGATAGATCTAACCCACATAATATGTGTATATAGGATAGATCTAACCCACTTAATATGAATAAAAAAAACCTGATGCTATATGAATTAATTAATATAAAATAAAATTTCAAGTGAAAATATGTTTGCTAACAGAACTCAATGCATTAGTTTCTGTGGGGTATAGTATTGATTAGGGAGGAACACAAGGAGGGCCCTAATCTTGTCAACATTCTGTTTCATGATTTATGTAGTTATTACGTGGATGTTTTCCTTTTGTGCATCATTATTATTGAGATAAATACTTAGGGTTTGTAGATACACAATATCTAAATAAAATGTTTTTAAAATTTTTTTACATATAATTTAAAATCATTTGGAATAGAGAAGCAAGAGAGCAAGAGCAAGACTTTACTACTCATGAATACTGGGGCCATTCAAGTATAGAACCAGAATTAAATATAATCATAATTATATTATAAAAGGTGTTATAGACTGAATGCATTCTCCCCCACCCCCAGTTTCATTTGTTGAAATCCTAATTCCCACTGGGATGATCATAAGAGATAGGTCTTTGGGATGCAGTTAGGACATAGGTCTGGAGCCCTTATGAATGTGATTACTGCACTTCAGAAGGAGTCTCTTCTTTCTGCCATCTGAGGATTCAGTGAGAAGTTGACATATCTGTAAAGCAAGAACAGTGTCTTTACCAGAACCAAATATGTAAACAAGTTGACCTAGGACTTCAGCATACAGAATTTTGAGAAAGAATGTTTATTGTATAAACCATTCGGACTGTGTTATTTTTGTTATAATAACCTGAGCTGACTAAGTAGAGATACTAGTTTTATATATTTATATTTTTACTTAAATACCATCTAAAAACAGAAAGCTGAAAAACTATTGAGGGTGAGATATAATGAAGTGTTAGTGTTAATTTGTGCAACTGAATTATCAGGGTATAAATCAATTTTGTCTAAACATGAAAGATGAAATAAAGAAAAAATTGTATACATTCTGTGAACCAAATAATAGATACATAAATTCTGGAATTGTCATTTACTTAGATTGTATGAACTGTTATACTATAGATCTAACCCACATACATAATATGAATAAAAATAAACCTTATACTATTATTTAATATGTTGATATTAGATTCAAATATCTTGATAGCTTATTCTCAAACTTTTTGGATGCAGGTACTTTTTAAAGTAATATCCACAATTGAGATGAAAAGATTTATTTGAAATGGAACATGTTCTCTTATTGCAACTAAATACTATTTCATATGTATATTTAAATTATACTTTATAGTTGTTATTTTTTACATAAAAACATGACATATAGTACATGGCCCATGTTTTTAAAGTGTCTATTATTCAATCTGTATATCAATATAGAGAGATCATTTTTAATATATCTATACTTGTTGAAATTCTGCGACCTTTTTAATAAGAACACATAACATATATAGTTAGCTATTTAAACTAGTCATGAGAGTAATAATCAGTAATCAGATGCTTGTTTATTTTAGAATAATCATGGTGTCTTTAATTTTCCTTAGATATAGATCTTTGAGTAGAGTATGCTGTGACTGCATCTCTAAATTGGGAGAGTAAAATAAATCTATAATACATCATATTATAAAAAGAATTCACCTATTCACAAATATCTAAAATGTAAACTCTAGTGATTAAATATATTTGTTCTACAAAGCATCTCCTTACCTATAGATTATAGTGCCCATATCTGAAATCAAAGATATTATTTTATAACCTCACACAGAATATAAGAAATTTTACCTTTTGTTGTCTTGGTAATCCCCTGTTCATTTTCTGTGTGCTAAATTTCAAGCTTTACTTTAAGACTCTAATCAAATAAAAACTACTCTGAAGCTTTCCCTAACTTCATCAGATAAATTAATCATTTTCTCCTTTTTTAGTCCCCAGACTTCATACCTACACCCTTTGACTGTAATGAGCTCTATGCAGTGTCTAACAAATAGTAAGTTCTCAGTAATGATGATTATCTTTTGTATTCTCTATTAAGTACTTGTTCGCTATTATACATTGTTAAAAGGCCTTTTTCACCATGCTCTACTCTGACCTCTTAATGTCATTCTTTATTATCAGTGCTTAGCCTAGCACCTAGCACAGATCTGTTAATTCAATAAATGTTGGCTCAAAAATAAAGGTCTTAATTATTTATAGAGTGGCAAGATAAATATGCAGAAAAATAAATGGCTGAAGTTAGATGACTTTCCATTTTGCAAAGATATATGCTGGAGAAAAATATTATGCTAAAGGTGAGCTTTTTATAAGGATTTGAGTAACAATGCATTGGGAAGGTTGCTTTTATAAATGTACATGCTTTAAGAACACAAGGATGAAACAGTTTGACTCTTCTGTTATTTCAACTCATTTTAATTCTGGAAAATTCAATTGGTTGCTCTCTATCAAATTGTATTGGTGGTATGATAGAATAATACAAATATCTTAATATGTCTCCTAATTAGAGAAAATATAAATTTTATCGTCTGTTTATTGTAACATGGAAGTTGTTCAGGTAGTAGAAAGAAAATAAGGCATATTCATTTAGCATAAGTGACATGATGCTCTCAATTTTATCACTTACGTAAGGTAAGTTTAGTTGAAGGGGTTGCATTATTGCATATATTTACACATATATATGTTATATAACATGTATATATATGTGTGTACATATCTATGAATAAAGGTAACTGTAAAGCTCAAGGTAACTATTTGATAAGTTGTTGATATAATTCAGATACTTTTAAGATTTTTTTTGCAAATAGATATATTTTTTCGACAATATGAATTTATTTTTTGCAAGTAAATATTGCATTGCTTTTGTTAAGTAGAGAACTCTTTCAAGTACCATTATCCTGATAAAAGCTTAAGTATAGACTCAAATTCTGATGTCAGAATTTAGATGTCCAGAGGGAAAATTCAATGAATACTCTATTTTCTCTCTTGGAAGATCATATTCTACGTAAGAAATAGCAGTAGGTAGCTAGGGAATCAGATATGTACTAAATGTGGATTGAAACTGTTTTAAAATGTTTAGGTAGGTCCCAGGAAATTTTTCTAGTTTTCTGCTACCACAAATTAAAATGACTTAAGCTTTTCCTTTTTAGGAATTAGTATCTACCTAGGTCAGAAATAAATAACATAGCTCCTACCTATATAGTTTGATTGAGAATGAGAGGGACTCTCACACAGTAATTCATTAGAATGTGCAGATTCTATAGTTATCTGATTCCTCTAATGACCCTACATTCAAAATATCTTTGTTATGCCTAGATGTCTCTCCAAAACACAAAATAAATCCATCTATTCAAAGGCTCAGTTGAGTTATCTAAATTGGGACAATAAGTTTATGGTTACTATTTATAGCCCTGTTTGCTATTACAGCACTTCCAAAAATGTTTTAAGAGCTGAGAGAGGCTTTACTATATTATAACTTGGTTGATTCAGAGGTTCCTTTCTGGTCTGATTCCAAAGATTTATACTTAAAAGGCATTTATATATTTTATTCCCAAATCAGTATTGTGACTAAGGCTCATGTGGTTAAGGCTCTTTTATTAATGGTGTTGGGAAAAGTGGACTACCACATTACCACATAACAAAGATGCAACTAGATGACTATTTTATATCATACAGAAAAATTAACTCAAAATTACTGAATAACTTGCAGAGAAGACATGAAATCATAAATACATAGAAGAAAACAGAGGCAAAAAACACTCCATGACTTGAGCTTCAGAGATATTTTTATGGATTCATCAGAAGGAAAACAAAAGAATAGAAACAACGGGGATCACATCAAACTAAAAATCTTCTGAACAGTGAAAGAAATATAAATAAAACAAAAATACATACTACTAAATTGGAAAGAATATTTGTACATCACACATTTGACAAGGGACTGATATCCAAGATCTACAAAGAGCTCATACAACTCAAGAGAAAGAACCCCCCCCAAAAAATAAATAAACAAACAAACAAATAAAAGGGTGTGGGGCTAAATAGGGACTTCTCTGAAGAAGATATACATATGGCCAACAGGCACATGATGAAAAAAAGTTTACTATCATTTATCAGTCAAATGTAATTATAAATCATAATAAGATTAACAACGTACACTTGTAAGAATGGTCCATCTTTAAAAAGAAATCACAGTAATAATAAAAATCACAACCACAATAAGTGATTGGAGAATATTTGGCAAAAAAGAAAACCTTTTACACTGTTCATAAGAATTTAAATTTGGTTCAACCCCTATGGAACACAATATGGAGGTTACTCAAAATATTAATGGATCTATCATACGTTGCAGTGATTCAACTCTTAGATATCTAACCAAAGATTACAAAAACACTAATTCAAAGAGGTATAAACACTTCTCTGTTCACTACAGTACTATTACCAATAGCTAAGCTTTGGAGACAGCGTTAATGCCCCCAAACTGATTTTTAAATAAGAAGACATAGAATAGATACGTGGTGGAATATTACTTATCTGTGAAAAAGATAGTCATCTGTGACTGCATGGATGAAACTGAGGGGATTGTGCTAAATGAAATATAAAAACAAAACAAGGCCAAAGTCAATGAAGTCAAACCAATGACAAAGAGTAGAACTGGTACTACCAGAGAATGAAGGATAGGAAAATAAAAAGGAAGGAGAAAAATAAAGTGGGGAGATAGCATAATGGACTGAACTGAATTTTGTGGTTGTTTTGGTAATAGGTGTGGTGTGGTCATAGATGGAGAGATCCTGTGATTTAGTTTCCTGTAAATCACAAACAACATTGTAACTAGTGTTACTTCAAATTGAAAAAAAGATACTATAAACAATTCAGAGAAAAACAAATCAATTAATAATGTCTAATGTGATTGCTCTAGTATTTATTAGCTTTAACTCACACTATCCCCATCCCTGTTGCATTGAGATATTGCATGTCAAAGGAAATTCTTACATAGCCATCAATTAGTGGTCACAACATATACTGGTCAAAAAGTGTATCCTGGTTTAGAAATTATTACCTAACCTATAACCATCTTTAAAACAATAAATTCTTTGATAATCCATCTTTATCTCCTCTTGGACATGGCCAACCAAAGATGTCCTCCTATTCTGTCTTCTTTATATTTCTAATCTTCAATTTCTCTTTACTTAAATAAACTTGCCTGTCTCAGTCACTTGCTTGTGTGTGGGGGTAATAAATTACCTTTTAGTGGATGCAAACTATTTGCTTAAAGCAATTAGATTAGGACTTGGTGTTGGTTTTATTGTAATGATGAATTTTTATTCCATAAACTTTTATCTTTAAATTATTAAGAAGGATTAAATAAATGTGAGGATTTCTATGATGAAAAGATTTTGATGTATTTTATAACATCTATGATTTTTCTTCAAGGAGCTTTTATTCCTTCAAGATATAGAAACATCAATCTTATTTTCTCAGTAGATGACAAACTGGAGTTAAAATAAGAATCTGAAAAATATAAAATAGAGAATGCTTGGGAGGCAGGAAATTTATTGATATCCTCACCCTGCCTCATGGTTGACTTTAGCTGTCACTTGTACAATTTTAGTGACATACACCACTTTGAACTAACGGAAGAGATCTCTTGAAGAAGCCAAGCATCAGAAATTATGTTTTATTTATGAGAATTAGCCCTAATCCTTTAAGTTTAATTCTTTTATTGTTCTTCAGATAATAGGATTGAAAGCTTCACTGGGACCTGTAAATTATTTTTTAATAAATGTTTTCCAGTGTTGAAATATCATTGATGTTAGTAACTCACTCATTTTCTGCTCTTGACTAACCCTGGCAAAATGACCTTGAGCTAATGTGTGTGATTATCTAGTCACTGTGTACTAAGTAAATCAGATTTTCTAACTTCATGGAAATTTCTATACTATCCCTCTTTTGAGTTAATGAAATAATACGATACGTCATGGTCTGATAAAATATGTGGATTAATAAGTTTACATCTTCTGTAGTTCAAATTCTTCCGAGGCATGATACCTGAGTTGATAACAACATATATCAAATTTCTAGCATCCTAAAAATATTCATGTTTGTACAAATTATTCTTGTTGCCACGATTATTGCTTACGTCCTAGGGAAAATGTGTCATGAATTAGGGGTGTGTGTGTGTGTGTGTGTGTGTGTGTGTGTAGTGTGTGTGTGTATGTGTTTAAGTGTAGTCCTTACTGGACAGAAGTTTACTATGTATTCCATGTACTTTATAACTCATTGTGTATGTTTAATCAATGCATTATAGCAACCCTACTGGAGTTATGACATAATTTTGGTAAGAAACAGGGAAACTGATCACTTCTAAACATGGCTTGGATGATAAACGGCTTCCTGGTTCTTGTGCATGAATATTCTGAATGTTTTAGATTTCAAAAAGAAAATAAGTTTCTTTGATTTTGAAATTTGTGCAGTTTATTTATGAATGTTATCATGTGGTACATTGCACAATAGCTCTATCTTTCTCATTTGTGGGACCACACTACTGTGCATATATATATATATATATATATATATTTTTTTTTTTTTTTTGCAAAAAGGGATTCTCAATAACAGTTTGCTAAATGTTTAATGGAATGAAGGAGCATTGTTTTACTTAGAGAAATGCAAAAATGAAATAAATTAATAACATTTTTTGCTGGGCATTTTATGATGATGGAATTTAGGGGAATATCAATGGAGGAAAGACTCAAGGAAACTCTTGAAATAATAGAAATGGTAGTTGAAGATCTAGAGTAAAGAAATTATTAAGAAATAGATATGGATCCCCCAAAATGATAAAGTATCAATGGGTTAGCTAACAAAACCAATATAATTAAATATTAACTGAGTTGAACATCACAAATACTACTAAACAACATTTATTTGCCAGTCTCCATAAATCTGAGTATGGAATTTCACATTATCAAATCCATAAATTATTCTAGGGCAGGAGCTGAGTTTTTCCATTATTCTTTAGCATGAATGACTTGTAATAGTTCACTGGTTTGTCAATAAATATGTGAACTCAAAAAAAAAATGTAGAATATGTCAGGGACAGGAATAGAATTCAGAACAATTATGTTTTAATCCTGAAGAAATTCCTTGGAAAAGGAGTGTCACTTCTACAGGTATTAGGCTTCTATGGCAACAATATTAAAATAAATAATGATACATCCTTCAAGTTATTTAGCACTAGATACAGTGATAGTGGAACTGCATTTTTTCATTCATTTTTGGCACATACCTTATACCTGTGGAGTTAGGAAAGTAAAATCAGCAACTTTCCACTTTAATTAGCAGTTGAATATAATTGTCTTCAGGAGATTCTGAATGTTGCACTGTTTCTGAGCTTTGAAAAGTGCCCAAACCTGAATTAGAGCAGTAAGTGCTCTTGAGAGGCCCTTACACAATCCTTAACTGATTAGGTGACTTGGAGATTGAGGCAGCTGTGCAGGCAAATCGTTTTGCATCCAAATATGAACTTTTATGAAGTTATATAGTTTTTGTAAATAAACTTGAAAAAATGCTACACCTGTGTTTTCAAAATGTGGAGGAAATTCTGAGGTGCAATTCTCTTTTGATTAAAATGTGTCATTACAAACTTGTTTTGAGACATTATCGTTGTAGTTGCATTGTCCTGTGTGTTTGAGAAGTATAAACTCTCAAATGAAGTGCTCAGCAAATCTGAAAATGATAATGAAAGGAATAAGTATCATGTGACTTCAGTACAAAGTAGCGACATACATGGTAGGGAAAAAATTTGCAACACACAGAATAGAGATGCAAGTTTTGCAGCACTGTGACTTTGTTAAATTAACATTTTTTTAAAGTAGAGCCTAGGGGTATCAACAAAAGATCACACACAAACAAACAAGCAAACAAATAAATAAATAGATAGATAATCTTATGGTCTATAGTTTCTGGAGGAGGTGTACATTGCAGGTGTCTAAGATGTAAACAGGAGCTCAGGTAGGGTGCAAGCAGAGGTACCTGAGGGACCTGGGTACTTGTTTAGTGTCTAAGCATGGAATGCTTAGTAACCCCTGAGCTAAGGCCAGATTGGTCAATACAAACGATAAAAAGTTGACATCTGTGAGGCCATTTTGTAATCGAACTATTACAGAGAAATTGCATTACCTGTCTCCTTTGAATTGGGCCAGAACCCTCTGAACTGGGTCAACAGTAATTGTTTTAGGAAACCATCAAACAAGCAATTGTTTGTGATTTGAAGGTTATAGGCTTTTTTAGCCTGAGGATGAAATCATTCAGTTCTGTCTTCTCTCTTTCTAGAGAGTCAGTAAACAATTATGTATAGCCAAGAATATTTCAAGCATGCTAAACTGATCAACTTCTATTTAACCATTTACTGTACCTTCTTTTCTTCCTCCCCTTGCCACAGCCAAACACACATATTTACACAATTTTCTCTCTCCATGGACACATTTAGATTTTCTACCTAAATGTGTATGCACCAAATCATAGTTCACTGGTCCCATATAAATGTAGCCTTCAGGGCACAGAGAGCATCCTTGCCTCTGTATTTATTTGTTTGTTTGTTTATCTATTTTCTAAACTGGCAAATTGTAGAGAGCTAAGAAATTAGCCCCTATGACAAAGCCAGTCTGCTGCAAACCTATGAGGCTTTTGCATCAGCCAGGTATGCTGTATCCTGATTGGCTCTTGCATTAGCCAAGTATGGGCCCGGAACAGAACAGGTAAGGGCCACTCAAAGAAGAGTAAGCCCCTGTCCATAGGAGACCATATATGGTTGCAAACTAGAACATTGGACAATTAGTATTTGTGGCAAGCATTGATTGGAGATGACCATCCTGGAATGTCTGGAATGTCTATGTCTAATGTATATGAACTCGAGATAAAGCAACAATAAACGAGACTTGATCAGAAACCTGTCTTGTCTCCATTTCTCGTGTCTCCTGTCCCATCCCCATTCCCACTCCTTCCTCCAGGTCTCCATTGACGATCCCGCGGGTCGGGACAGCAAATAGATAACAGATTAATAAGAGAAAAACTCAAAAAAGCTTACTAACATCGTTATCTTCTGTATATATGGGGGAGATCCACTAGAACTGATTAACTTGCCTACTTGATGACATCTTAACTATTAGGGCAAAGATCAGATGGTTAAAAGGGTCTGTTAGTGAGGAGGTACCAGAGAAGACACAGTAAACAGAGGTACTTGCACAGATTTAAGTTCTGCCTTTACCATGGAAAAGAATGAGATTAGGTACAGTAAGAAAGAAACCCTTTAAGGAGGGCATTTCTCCTTTAGATATCTAAATGTCTTTCACAAAAGGATCTTTTAGAGTTCCTAAAATAAATCTCTTGCAAAAGAAATAGATATTTTGGGTCAGCCAATTTTTGCTTCTTTATGTGACTTCCATTGTTGTTGACTTTCTATGTCTTAGGTGAACATGAAGCAAAATCAGTAGATTTTGGTAAACTTCAAAAGCTCACACTTGAGGAAGGCCATAGGAGGTGGGAAGACTATCTCAAGGAACACTGGAGGAGTTATACCAGTAACTTGTGAATCTGCAGATTTTTACCCCAAGGGCACAAATTTGCTGGAGATGTTAGTGTTCTTCCAAATATCTGCAGTCTACTTGAGCACAAAAAAATGGTGGCTGAAGCAGCAACAATATTATAGGAATAAGCATAGATGTGGATTCTTCCATAGAGTCTAGCCTTGCTGGCACCTTTATTTTAATATTGGTTGATCTAGACAAAGAACCCAGTCAAACCAGTCTGTACTTATGAACTGCTATACTATGAAGATCATAAGTGGAGGTTGTTTTGTACAACCAAATGATGGTAATTTGTTGTGACTACAACTGGCATACATTTAGTGATATTCTGTTAGTGTTAACTTTTCTTAGTTTTTCTTTTTTTTAAATAATTATTTTCTCTCGAACTTTGAAGCTATTATTTCAAGTTATATTTGAAGCCTCAAGTTTTAAGTGACCAATCTGAACTTAATTTTTGGCTCACTTGTAAACTTTTTTTTTTTATAAAAGCTTTAATTTTCTGAAAGTATTTTTGACTGCACAGTTTGTCTAACTTTAGATTTATTTTTCATTCTTTCTCCATTTTTTCTTTTTTTCCTCCATCTCCTCTTTCCTTTCTTATTTACTACCTTCCTCCCTACTGTATGAGAGCAAGATATATATTTTTGATAAAGGGTTGATTTAATGGAAGGTTCTCTGAATATTGCGTGAAGGTAGCTTTTTAAAAAAAGATGTTTAGATGTAAACCCTCTATGAAGACATCCCCCAGTAATTAAACCTGGTAAGAAAGCCAACAAAACAGAATACTTACTAAACTTAGAAGTGGGAGCAGCTGACCCATTAAATCCAGCTATTTCTTAGGTTCATCCCAGCCCGCATGAGCAATAGGAAGATTAAGTTAACCTTAAGAAGAGGCAAAAACAGATTTACTCATCAAAAGACAAATTAGACACATGTCACTGCAGGTACAAGGAACCCATTTGGTAATCTTACCAACCAGTTCAGTCTCTAGTCCAAAAACTGCACTTGGGTCCTAAGCTCTATGTGTCTACAAGATGGCAGCTGGCCTACTTTCAAATCTGAGAAAGCCAAGATGGCATCACCAATCCTTCTTCAAAAGTGGGACATTCAAATCCAGCAAAGAAACCAGGATGGCACCGTCAATTCTCCTCTAAAAGGCACAGCTCTGGCGTTCTTTCAGCTTCAACTCTAACATGGCTCGAAACCAGCAAGACTCCACTTGATACAACAGCAGCAACCACTTAAGACTTCTCATGATAAAAGCAGCAACACAGCAAGTTCTCTTCAAGTTTCCAAACAATTCCCAAACTTCACAATTTCAAAGTTAAAATAAATTTTCAAGTACCATGATTCCAAGTCAACTTATACAAGTCACACATTTCTCCAACATGCTGCCCCTGGCTCCTCACTGGCCTGGGCTGGGTATGGAAGCCCACAGCATGGCTTTCTTCCCTGCCCTGCTGGCACACATGGCAGTGGCAGCTCTAATGCCTCCAGCCTCCTGCTGCTCCTCTGCTCTACTCCTCTCTGTGCCTTTCTCTCTCTCTCTCTGTCTGTCCCTTGCTTGCCAACCAGTCCTTCTTAAGTATCCTCTTTGTTCATTGAGAAAACTTGGCCTCCCTTCTCCAAGTCTCTGCCCACCGGACACAATGGCTGCTATTCAAATGCAGTACCACCATGCTGAGGGCCATTGCACCCCAATCTCACCACAGCACACTTATCACTTTTCTTTTTCAAAGGAGAGAAAGAATTTACAGTCTACATACCTATTGTTTGCTATGCCTTCCTTTGTAACCTCCCTAACTGAATTTTTCCTTTCTTTCTTCAACCACTATTATTTATCTTAGTCAGACTATTTAAGACAGTATCTAAGCCACAGAGCCATTAGTCTGGCTGGGTCTTTCCCATGCATGCAGGAGATATACAGACTATAATTTTGAACTTTTAAACTTACTTTTGAAATTTTTTTCCTTATTAATCTGTCTGGTGCCTGCTTGAGTATTTGCCAGTTGAAAAGAACACAGAGGGATATGAAATGATTACTTTTATTCCCTCCACTTCCTTTTGCATTTTCATAATTAGCTTATGAATTTCTTGGTAACAGTATTACTAAAGAAAGTAAGCTGTGTCATCTCTGAATTATGATTTAGTAAAAGAGTGGAAGTTTCCAAAATAAATGTTGTTCCATGTTCATTTTCATGGTTTGATATTTATTATAAAACCCAAAGAAATGAAGTACATAGTTAATAGGAACTAGTGAAATTCTTGACATTCCATCTTTACCACTCTGTATGTCTGTATGTTTCTTTATTTATGGCCATTTGAATATATTGCTTTCTTTCTTGACAGTTCTGTCACAGTTTTTATTAAAAAAAATCCTAAACTATTTTTTAATACAATTTTTTTACAGGGAGAATTTTTTAAGACTTCTGATTTTCTGTATTAGACATGTAAGTAGAAAAGGCTTGGTATTCCAATTAGTTTGTAAAGTAGATGATATAGAACAACAAAGAATGTAAGAACATGAGATAACAGTCAAATATGACTTTCTTAAAGTCATAGTATCAGTAATGTGGAGAGTCAATGCTAGGAAGTAATGATCTGAAGTTGAAAATTAAAACCTCGTTTAAAAAATGACATTGAAGTGGGAAAGAAAGGAAAATACAAGAGCAGCTTAAGTAGAAATCTTAACAAAATTTATAACGTGTTGGCTTTAAAAATAAGAAAAAGTATTGTTGTCAGATTTGAAATAGTTTATTTGTATAAAAGATTTGAAGGAGTTGTCTATAACCAAGCTAGAAAGGAATCAGAAAAAAATGAAGCTAGAGGAATGGTAGGCTGAAACCTGGAAGTGACTATTTTAGTATGAACATTTTGAAATTGTTTAGAGTTTGAATTGTTCCACTAGACTTTTGGAGTCATTGATCTAAATGCAATAGAGAAATGACAGATAATGGGATTTTTGTTGTTTCTTTTTTGTATTTATAATGGGAGAAAAGAGGAAATCACAGTGCCCCCCCCCCCTTTTTTTTTTTCAGCTGGTCAACTAATCAATTTAGCATCAGGCAAATTAGTAGGAAAAAAATAGAAAAAAAAGGAGTATGTTTCCTGAGTAAGGGGACCAGGATCTGGCTTCGAGGAGAAAGTGGAGGGAGGGGGTCTCATGTGGTGAGGAGCTGGTAACATATGGCAAAAGCCAGGTGCTCTAATTAGATATTATCCTTACCATAAAGTTAGGTTTCTTGGACAGGAAGGTTATAAATTAGGTAAAACCCTAATTTTGATAATAACCCCGATTTTTACTCTTTTAGGTAGTTGAGGAAGTGATTAATCTTTCTTGAGAGCCTACAGGATCTGGAATGATCTTGAAATAATCCACGTGCCAAATTTAGGTTGAAATACTTCATACATACCTCAAAGTTACACTTATTCTATTCTGGATACCATGAGAAGACCTCTCCAAACTTCTTGGGGAGAATTACGCTTTTTTAGAAAAGAATCTTTAAAAAAAACATCAAAACAGACATCTTTTTTGCTATGTGATGATATTACACAGGCAGCATTTATAGCAAACTTAGAAGGAAAATCCTGGGCTTCAGATTGTTTCAACACAGAACATGAATCTGGCCTAGGAAAAGTGAGAACTTTCAAAAATATGTTCATTTCATTTCTGCCTACTGATTCTTCTTTTTAAATGTCATTGATGATGGAGAATATTCTTTGTTAATTCCCTCCATTGTCATGCCATTGTTCATTGACTAAAAGTGCATTACAAGAGTTAATTTAAAAAATGTCACTGCACTTCCTGATATGATGGTGGTAAAACATGAGGTTGCACGTTTGAAAGTTGCAATATGATCTACCTCAAGAACATTAAAAACCTGAACATTCATTTGAAATAGGTAGTCTTTGTTATGCTAAAGTTCTGTTCTTTTCTCACAATCTATGATGAAATTGCAGATTTCTATGAACAGTTAAATCCAACATGTATCTCTAATCAAAGAAATAACAGATCAAATGCAGAATGTTTTTCACAGAAGCTAATTCCGTGCTTATTATGAATTCTGTGATACAGAATTACTGGAGATTTCTCACAAGAAGAACAATAATTTATCCCAGAGCTAAAAATACTTTGAAAGTATTTTCCTATCCATAATTCATTAGAAATAGTATTCAGAGAATATTGAAACTTACGAAGTGAAGTAAACCTTATAAAGTCATGATAAAATCATTGATGAAACCTAATCTTCAGGGAAATATCAAAGATTTCACACATAATTATATGCAAATTTAAAAGCATGTGTTCTTGTGGTATAACTTATATGCACTATTGCCTGGAGGATACTATAGGTAAAAGTTTGTTCCTGTGTGTTGTGTTCTCCACATTACCCCTACAAATATTTCTTAGTTCAAGTTTTGGTAATGATCATTCTATCCCCTTTCTTTGCAGAGCTTATTATTTAAAATCTCACATTTATAGCATGACAGTGAAGTGAGTATAGTTTAATTCATTTGCTATCCTTCCAACTGTTTCATAAGTTTTCAAAATAAAACATGTTTATAATGGAGTTTCAAATGAAAACACTTATACCATGTATTCTTTTCAAGCATAATAGCATATTTTTGTAAAAATAAAAAATACAAATTAATCAAAAGATTTGTTATAAAATAAACATCAAGTCACAGGAATAAAATCAAGATAAATATTACCATATTCATTTTTAGTTTGCTGTGATTAGTTTTTCTTATACTGTAATTTCTGATTTCATATTGAAACTTTTTATTACTAGCTGGAAGAGTTTGTACAAATATTGAATTCTTGATACAAAGACTTATCACTGAAGTTACCTGAGTGTAGAATTATATTTATGGATAGATTTTGTTTAATAATTCAGTTTCTTTCTATTGGAACTTGAATAGTTGCTTTTATTGTTTTCTTCCTAGCAATTTATCTATTTCATGAATATTTTGAAATTATTACAATAGCATTGTTTACAACATACTCCAGAAACATTGTTGTATATTTATACATATTTAAAATTTTTGTCTCTTTTCTGTTTTACTTTTTCTCAGTGTCTTCTCAGAGATTGATTGTATTTGGAATTTAAAAAAATCAACTTTTGACAATATGAACACATATGCTTTCTCCTATGAGTTACCTATTTCATATTTAAATGTCATATTTTCTAATTTAATTGGTTGTGTATTTCATTTTTCTAACTTCCATACTGATACCTAGCTTGTGAATTTCCACTACTTTTTCTAATATATGTGTTTCAGCATATACTGTTGGTTTCTGTTCTACTACCTGTATAAAAGTTTGAATAGGTGATGTATTTACTCATTTATAGTAATTCTTAAATTCTAGTATATTTGTACAGTGTCTAGGTTATTTGGGTTCTCAGACATATGCGAATCTGGCTGTTCTTTGTATGTTGATCTTTAATGTATTTGCACTAAACATAGAGAACAGGTCAACATTTCAGGCCATATATGAGATAATTATTTATCTTGCTGTTTACTTGAGCGCCTTCCAAGAAAATGTCTTCACAAATACACCTGACCTCAGGCAGCTACTGACTTGTCATTAGAGAGCTGTCTTTCTCTAGATTTTTGCAAAAATGTAATCACAATACATACACTTTTTGTGTATGGATTTTTTGTTTGTTTACTTGGTATGTCATAGTCACTTGATCATAGCCAAAAAATTGAACCAGAAAATTTACCTAAATATAGATCGATATTAAACATATTTCTAGTCCATCATATTTTTTAACAATAACATACTGTTATAAAATTTTTGTAAAAGTACCACCAGGAACTAACTTCTGAATCCAAAATATGCCTAATTCACAATTTTAATTTCATTCAATTCTCTAGAGAAATATTTACTTTCTATAGTTTTCCAATGGTTTACTTTTCTGTATTCTCAGATAAGATGTTGAAGGCAAGAAAAGATTTTGTGATTTCTAGACCAAAATTGAATTTCTTTAAAAAATTAAAAAAGTAGAAAAATTTCTTTTTGCTCATTACTTGATAACTTTCTTAAAGATGTAAGTCCTGTATTGGCCAGGATTTTGCATAAAGAATGATTTACTATGTATGCATGTAAGTATGTGTGTATCCATAAATCATATATCTATCATCTTTATCTTATTTTTTTTTTAAGAGAACAAATGTTTGGTTAACTTGTCTTGAGATATTACTAGTATGCCCATATTTCAAGATCATTTGGAGACACAGAATGGGAAGAACTGTTTATCTTAACATCTCTGATTCCCTGCAGGGTCAGCAACAAATTCAAATATCTATTGTGAAAGATATGAAACAATTGTATTTCAAATAATTTATTATATTGTTAAACATGTGGTATTAATTCTTTCTGGTAATCAGGAAAAATGCTGTTTTTGAAAGAGAGAAGAAATACTTGTCACATTTATAAAACTTTTATCCCTAGGCATTATTAAGTTTGCTTTTACAATTTTTACTAAGACCATTTTACACTGCATTTGATATTGGCAAATGCTTCATAATTCCCCAGCATGGATGGAAGTACAAAGTAACACTTCCATCCTTTAAGACCAAACACTTCTGTAAATACCACAGATGCCAAATTGCTCTAGCAGGTGCTAAATTGCTACTAGTGTATCACCTTGGGATATGATGAAGATAAATGGAGCACTGTGCATTTCCCTGGTATTCCACAATTACTGGAACACCTGTGCTAAACGATGTGGTGCTAATGCACCATAAACATCCTCACTATGCTCAAAGGACCTTCTCATTTCACATTGCAACTTGCTTAGCAGGCCTTTAACTTAATGTAGTTGTTGGAAGTGTTTCACCTATCCTTGACTGCTGTTACCACATGGTGATATATCAGCATTTTCTTATTTTTGTTTGTTTGTTTTGTTTTGTTTTTGTTTTAAATCAATGGGAGCTTACTTTCTTTACTCTTGACCACTTTTTATTTTTCTTTCTCTTTCTAATATTTTCATTATGTAAGCTTAACTTTTGCAATAGCAGTAGATTCGTCCTCCTTTGCTTCAGACGAATTGTCTTCGTCCTTTTTTTCAATATCAAAGAACTTTTTATCAATAATGGTTGATTCTGTTATTACTATGATTCTAGCACCTCTGGCTTTTCACAAGTCACCTTGATATATATATAAGCTCTGATCGGCAACCCAGAGGTTTTAGAGACTATCAACATGTCAAGTGAGTATGCCTAATATGCATAATATGTTGATTTATAATGATGCACAGCTGAACTTTTATAATATAGCATACTGCTGATTCAATAAAATTATCTAAAATAATGATGATTGAAAGCAGAGACAAGACAAAGAAAGTTAGATAATTCTTAATTCTGTAGTACTACTCTAATACCAAATTTAAGCTACCAACATATCAAAGTGTGCTGTGAACATTCTCTTTGAAAATAATGGCACCAACATAGAAAGTTTATTTGTAAAGAAAATATTTTTCTTCATATGCTTATACAAACACAAAATAGTATAAAATGTTCATAAAAATTTAATGGATTGTTTGCTTTAAGTATTTATTGACTTTTGCTTGTCATCTTTTCAAGTTTAAAATATTAAATAAATAGTGTAACTTAGAATCTATGCCCCTCACCTACCCATTCTGTGTAATATAATCAGTCCTCATAACGAATTGCAGGGAACGAAAACCCGCAACAATCTGCGTTGGCTTTTTATTGGTTGTAGCAGCTACACAGACACATCAGGCAGGGTAGGGCAAGGGCCATGGCAGAGTGGGAGGGCAGAGTTGATAGGCACAAGGTGCAAGAGACTCCCAGTCCCCCAGACATCTTCACACTCTTTCTCTGGGTTCTCTCCCTTTTCCCCACCTCTCTCTTTTTCTCTCTCCTCTCTCATCTCTGTCCTCTTCTTTCTCATTTCCGCATGCTCTCTCTCACTCTGCTTAACAATCATTCTGGACTTTCTTGAACCTGGCAGCAATCTTTTTTGCCTTATTTAAGTTGTCTTTCCACATAGGACCTGACGAGGGCCTCCTTCCTTGGCCAACCTTGAGCTACTTTCACTAGTGCTGATGCTCCGACTCACACTCTCCAGAGTTGTTGCTGCTCCAGGACATTCACCAGGCTGGTTTAGCCACTGAGGCCCATGGCCATTTCTTTATTCTTCTCTCCTGGGGTGTACAAATGATCTATACACCCCCAGTTTCTCAGGCATAATAACTAACATCCCATAGTTCCCCAATCTTCCTCTGGGAACTTCCAAGTTCATGCGTTTTTGTATTCTTTTTCTTCCCTCATGAATCTGTTACCTCAGAAGTAGACAACTGGTCCTCCACATGAGGGATTGTCTTGTAGCTCTCAGACTTTGTCTACCTCCTGTGCTCTGACAGTATCTCCAGCATCATCCTTGACTCTATTTGCAGAACCCTCTTCCCTCCATCTATTTGGAATCCTACCAGCTATGCCAACTGTTGGGTAACCCACCCAATCCTTGTAGGTTCATCATTGGTTCTCGCAGCCAACTGTCTACATCCCTGTAGCCCTGCTCTCCTAGGCCCAGTTGTCCACATTACAAATGCACAAATATGGGGAAAATGCAATACCCCAGTTCCTGGTTCAACAGGATAATAGAGGAAAAAGCCTGACTAACTCTTACTCTACATTAAACAGATATATCACACAAACTTATGACAGCATTTTCAAAGCTAATGTATTATGACAAATTATTGTTTTGAGGGTTTTGTAAATGTCCATGAGCACAAAAGTAAGAGATTATGAACTAAGTTTTCAGAGCAGAACTGCTATTATAATCCTGTATTTTTTTTTAGCATTGTGCTTTTCTTTTATATCTGGAGTTCACTTCCTGAATGATATCTAATGATTTAACCATGCTATAGAATGATGTGAGTCAAAATAACTACCTGAAAAGTTAAACATAGGTAACTAAAAAGGTAATGAAGTGAAAAGTGGAGGATTCAATGCTAGTCTGACAAGTATGCCCAAGTTTTCAATATATGAATAATGGAAATGTTTGCATCATAATAATCAATCCTTTCAATAATGAGTTTGCTGTCTGTATATAATCATGTCTGTATATAATCATGTTGAATAATTAAATTCCAATAAATTCAGTTGCTAAGTCAGGCATATGTTTTGAGTTACCAGCATGGCCAGGGAGCCGTGAGCCACTTGCCAGGGTCCGATTATCTATATTAATTGCTACAGTTTCCTTCTGTAGAAATTTTGCTTATTAGATTAGTTATTAACTAGCACCTGTTGTGAGAAGGCAGAGAGGTATTAATTAGAGAGACAGAATCTGTGTGGCCAACTCAAAGATTTCCCACCCAAATTTGAATTCCTATGTTAATGCTATGGCTCAGATTGTGATAGGTGTTTTCTTTTTACCATTTCCAAATTATTTTTTCTAAGTGTCTGTAATCTAATATTTTTTTCCAAATTTTCCTGTTCCTTTGTATTCTAGTAATTTTGGAATATATTCCGGGCCTTATAGATAATAGGTTGAAGAGATTTCCAATTCTTTTGTACTTTTATCTTAGCTTTCCTTCCTTCCTTCTTTTTTCTTTCCTTCCTTCCTTCCTTCCTTCCTTCCTTCCTTCCTTCCTTCCTTCCTTCTTTATTTTATTTTATTTTATTTCTGTTAGTTTTAGCAGGGAGTTAATTAAGCCCGATTTAAACTTCACACTATTTCTCTTACTGGGAGGCATCAGCTGAGGTCTCAGTTCTTTTATTCTTGGGTGGATGCTTGTGTCCATACTGTGCATGTATGGTTCTATGTTCAATCAGAATCAGATGCACAATCTGATGTTCACCTTCCTGATTCTTTGTTTCCAGTATTCATCCTCTCCACACACACACACACTTTCTGTAGTCATAACCTAATTTGTCTTCTCTAGCAATTCACTCTTGTATATTTCTCCTTATTATTTTAATTTATATATATGTGCATGTGTGTGTGTGTGTATTTCTCATCTTTGTTTTCCCCAGGAATCACCCACCTCCTGTTAGTCTCTGTGTTTTTTTTGCTCTTAGATTAAAAAGCATAAAATCAAGAAATATAGTCAGTGCCTTTTCCTCCTTTCAAGAGAATATATGTTTGGTTTGGCCACTAAATATTTCACAGATTATATATTTTTGTAATTTTGTTTTTTAATAAACAATTTTTTTATGATGAGGTATAGACATATTTGAGTGTCTCTACCATTAATGGAAATAGAAGCTTTAATGTACTCCAGGTCTTAGATGGGAGGGGGCTTAAGCAGATGTAATGGCATGTAAAATAGACTGAATTTGAAATCTGTATCAGTACATTTTTGGGACACATAGAAAGGAGAGACAAGTCTGTGCAAGGAGAGAGTTATTAATTAGAGCACTACAGAACAGGCTTAAAATGAATGACAAGTATATAGGTAAGGAGAGAAAGCATCTCAGGTAAAGAAGAAGCTAATATTTATAGAGCCCTTAAGTATGCAAATTTACAGTGATTAGAGATTATCTGTGGCATTTAGAAAACTGCAGATAGTTTAGTATGGCCTTAACACATGGTCCAAGAGGACCTAAAGTAGGATGATGCTGGAAGCATTAAGATCATAGAAGACCCGTTTAACATTCTAAGGACCTTGGCAAAAGGGAGATATGAAATGATTTTAAGTTAGAGAGTGACATAATCAGTATAATAGAAACTATTATAAGCTTCATATTCCTTTCTTAAAAATCAATTGTACAATATATTCGTATTAGGCCCTGTGCTTTTTCTCTTTCAGTTTTTACAAATGGATTTCTTTAGCCCCTTCATTTTTTGATTCAGTTAATGCAAATGGAATTCTACTCATAGCCATGAAATACAGGCCATACAAATTACAGATAAGGGAAGTTAAAGAGCTATTGATTTAGTTGCAAAAGGACAAGAAAATTTTTGAATTATGGTCATTTAAAAGAATAATTTAGATAAAATTATTGCATGACACTAGAAAATTTCTTTTGGAAGACTCCTGGGACTATATTTTAGCCCTTTATGCATGAAGTTACATTGACTATATTTTATTAGCTCACTTATCACAAAATGGTAACAAAGGATTTTATTCTGAAATAACTTTCAAAAAAATATACAGTTTATGTAACTATACATATACTCTGGTTTGGTGAGGTATAAAAGCAGGTAAATACCACAGAATACTTAACATCACCAAAATCTATCTAAGAGAAACACTTGCCAAAAAAAAAAGAAAAAATATTATTTTAAGAAATACCATATTAAACCTTACACTAGATAAGTAATTGGAAGATTTGTGGAAATTTTCCATATTTAACAAGAGAGAAATTAACATGGGGTGATAACAAGGTAGATTACATGTGTGGTAGTTAGTGCATCTAGTTACCTTCTAGATGATGTTTTGGTGTAGTGATCTGTAAAATAGTAATTATTTTTTGTTGTATTGGGATAGAAATCATACCAGACAACAGACAACATCATTAAAAATATATGCTCTATAATAGCTACTAAAGAGTCATAACTTCAGTTAGATGAATTTCTTATATTTAGCTTCTAGATTACCACTTCTCATCTGTATTTTTAGCTTTGCCATTATTACCTCCTCCTTTTACATTTTGGGCAGGTTCAAGGCAACAGTTTTATATATGGACTCTTCATTTGCCTCATTGTAGACTTTTGATCTTCCTCTTTGGAAAAAGAAATCTCTGGAGTTTGATAACCAAAACCAAAATAGGTTTACCTCATCAAGTATCTGTCCCCCTGTTCTATTAGATCTCCTTCCCCTCTGTGTACTTTAAATCTGTTTGTTATCACCCTGTATTTTCTGGGTCCTATAAGTTTCATTTGTTTACATTTTATTATCTATCAAATATTTAAATAGTTATTCCATTCCTTTAGTTTTCTACAATCATATTTCCAATTGTTAATGAACATACAAGAGAGGATGGTTTAAATTGACACACTACCAGATTCTATAGAATTCTCCATTCATTGACTGCTATGGTTTTCCAAAATTAAAGCAGGTAACAACAAAAATTTTGCAAATATCAGCTTCATGGAAACAAGATATGATTATGAGTACTCTCATGTACTTATTTTGTGCCATCAAGTGAATGATATTGCTTTATTTAACCAAAAGATCCATGGTTGACATGATGGTAGCAGTTAAGAAATCTTAAAGCACTTGTTTTTAATTTCTTGAAATTATCATACAGAGAGACATTTTAAAACACATTTTTATGGCTGATAGCATACATACAGAAAAATGCACAAGTCCTGAGCCATAACATGGACAACCTTCTCTCAGCTAAAGAAATACGATATTTCCCACAGCCATAAGCTCCCTTTTTGACCCCTCACAGTTATTACCATTGCATTTCCCCCCAAAGTTAACTACTAACCTGACCTCTAACTTTATAGTCTCATCTGTTTTTTATTTTTATGTAAGTGAAATCAAGCAGTATACATTGTTAACAGCAATGTGTCAAGGCTTCTTTTCCTTTTAATTTAGGGACAGTTTTTAAAAGTTTAAAATGAACACATAGACTTGTGCCAGAAATTAGAACATCCTTTGGCAACTGGTTTCAAAGTTCTGTGCTCCCCATGTAGGCCATCATTAGTTTTGATGTGTTGATTGCATACATTTAAACTCAGTGCAGCTCAATGGAAACAAAAGTAACTTGGGAGAGTTATAATTTGTCTTCATAAAATGTATGGTTCTTTTTCTTGAAATGGTATATGTAGCAACAAGGTAAACAAAACTATATTATTAGGTTTGTGTAAGATTTCTGTGTATCAGCTAGGAGTCTGCAGGTACTGTATGATTGGGACATGGTATTTCTTCTGAGGTATCTCATAAATTCTTATGTTCCAGTATGCAGTGTTGCCTGCAAAGACCCCACATGTGTAACTCAACAGAAAACTTAAAACTTGACTCTAGGGAATGATACATATGAAAACAAAGTTTTGTTAAGTTACACTTGATTTTAAAATGCTCCATTACTGAAATTGTGCATTCAAATGTAAAGTATTCCATTTGATATTTGTTTCATCAAGATGATAAAATATCCATCTTGATATTTTCTAGTGGGGGGAAAGTAAGCATTGTGTTCAGTCCTGTAAACCATTCTTTTTTACTGCACTTTTGGAAAGCTGTCATGGTCTACATTAAAGTACAAGAAAATATTCAGTCATGAAACTCGATAGGACAGATATAACATGGGGGTTTGGAGAAATAGAGAGAGGTGCCCAAGTGCAGTCTGAAACACCTTGCCTGAGAATGTTTGCATGGGGAACTACAGGTGTCAATAGCCCATATAGGACAAAGGTACATAAATTCAGAGAACATTTTAATAGCAGATTGAAAAGTTCAATTCCTAATAATACAAATCTTTATCATGGTGGCAAAAACCTTTTCAATTTTTGGATGGAAACTTTCTTACAAGTTTAAATGTCTTTACACCCATGTCCAAATAAAACCGGAAACATAGAAACTATGTTTCCTATATATTCTACATTTCAAGTACTCTGGAATGTACTCTCAATGCTTTTGAATAAATAGCTGTAGTGATTAAGTTTTATTCTGTGGGTATTAGGAAACATTTAAAATTCAGACTTTTACAAATTCAGACTTTTACTTTTACATTGTACAATTACAAAATTGTACAATGATTTGTGTTTAAGAATTTACATGTGGCAAGTAACTACAAGCTGAGTATATGTTATTATTACTCTCATTTTGATAAGAAAATTGGGGATGCATACTATATGTTTTGGTGATATACTATTAAGAGAAATACATAGTTTGTAAATTATGGTAAAAACGGTGAAGAAAAAATGGTAAAGAATGGTAAAAAAATGGTAAAGAAAATTTCTCGCCCTTATAGTACATAACAAAATACTGTTACTGACATGATAATCGGGATATGATGATTCTGACATGACAATTCTTGTAACAGTGTACTGTCATAAGACTGCTATTATCTAATGGAGTCACGGTTGGGACTGGGGATCGCAGTTTGAGTCCCACCCAGGGCAACATAGCGAGACCTAGTTCCAAAAAAAATAGCTGGGCGTGGTGGCACCTGCCTGTAATCCCAGCTACTTGGGAAGCTGAGACTGGGGATTGCTTGAGTCTGTGGTACCCCAGACAACGTGAACCTGTGGTTCCATGGGCAAAAATACTGAGAACTAGTCTCAAAAAAAAAAAAAAAAAAAGATTGCTATTACCTGGTGTAATCAAATTATACAACAAATCTATAATATTCTATGCCCTTCTTCTAGACTTGATGAAAAAGACTCACTTCAAAAAAAGTTCAAAAGTACAGGTCCATTATACTTAATGAATGTAGTCTTAATGTTTCTGAAATATTTGATATTTGGAAAATTTTATATATTTACAGAATCAATTGTTCATAAAATGCTCAATATCACAACTGTGATTCTCTACTACATACATTATTTGCACTTTGCCCCCTGCTTTTGATGGAAAAGAAGTTGATAGTGACTTGAACTTTAAAAATATGTAGTCAGATCTTTTATCATAATATAAATAATTTGGAAGAGACCAGTTTGGTAACTAATAATATGAAAGGATTTAGAGAGAGAAATTATATTAACTTCCCTTATTGAAATGAACACCATGCAAATATTTGCTTTTATTTTAGCAGTTAGCCAGTGATTGATTGCTTTCTTTTCCAGCATCTAAATGAATGTTTTTTTCCTTATAATTTCCTGATAATTCTCCAAAGTTTTTCACAGTATTTAAGAAAGGATTATTATTTTTTTTCAGAATTCAGCTGAAAGATCAACTTACAGCTCTACAAGAAACTAAAAATAGAGCATTTATAGAAAAATGATCTATGTATTTAATCCTTTCTTTTTTTTTTTTTTAATCTTTATCATCTTCTATGTCTTACAAAGCAGTTGTCTAGTACATGACTCCTGTTCATTCATCCAATCAATAGCTAGTTATCAAATGTTAACTTACTGGCATATTTTTCACTGCTGCATGTTGAAAATTTGCAGAATTCTGCTAGAAGTAATATTTAGTCATCACCTTTTTTTATCTTGATTGGCATCATCACTATTTAAGTGCTGTTTTTCTTTCACTTTGCATCCAACAATTACAAATGACAATTCCTGAGGATGTCAGGCTCCTTGTTATCTGGTCAACAGGCCTCATAATTAGAAATGCAGATTTTTTCCCCCACATTTTCTGACTATACAGAACAGCACACCATAGGACATGGAATTTAAGACTCAGCGCCTACAAATGGACCAAACGATGAAATTCAGAATAGGAATGAAAATATTTTCCTATAGGTTGAACTCTGACCTGTAAAAAGAAAGAAATAAAGTCCCTCTCTTTTTTCTTCTCTGCCCCATAGCCTACAGTAAAGAGTAGTTAACCCTCCTAGCTCATTCAGACAAATCTTATATATATACTGTGTAAATCTTATAATCAAAGATGTCGCTTATTACTCTTAGGTATTAAATGTTAGTAAGACTAATAAGATATCACTTTGCAATGTATTCTGGCTTTCTTCCCTCATTTCCTATTCCTGTCTTGTTTACCATTTAAATTTCAGTAGTTAGCATGTTTGTCTGGCCAACACTAAATAATTACCTGTTGGCTTTCTTTATACTATACTGCCATTTTGTATTTATTCTTTTTATTTTTGGAAAGTTTCTTTTTTCTTTTTTTTTTTTTTTACTACTCTTACAGAGATCAGTTTTAAGCAGAAAAATAAATAATAAAATCAAGTCATACTGGGTCACAGAGAGCAACTCTTTATCTAAAACAATTATGGCTAAGATAGTTTTAAGAAAAAAAAATCCAACAACATGAATCCCTTGGAGACATGTATTGATTTGAATTACACAAGATGCACTAAACAAAACCTAAGGGCTTAAAACAAACCCCATTTTTTCATTTTTTTACTCTCTTACATCACACTGCCCTGTTCCAGAGGGTAAAACTCACAGTGGTAGATGACCCATAGAGAGGGTAACGAATTTCATCTGCTGAATTATCAACATCCCTCATTCTTTTAATGAACTGTAACAACTGTGCAATGAATCAATTGGCTATGGGAAGAGAATGCCCTGGAGGTGAGAAGCAGAGCCTGTGAAAGTGAAATCTCTTAAATGAAATTTGTCTTCAAAGACTATTAATAATTTGAAGAAATGCCAGTGCAAAAGTACCAGAAAATGCCTTTGTGACTGAAGTAGGTTTTGTTTATGCAGCTCCCAAATTGTGGGTTTTTCAGATTTACATGCTTGTATTTTTAGCAATACAGTATTTAGAAAGTATGACTTAGAAAAAGAAGTCCATCCCATAATATTGTGAAGGGAAATACAACTAACTTATTTTGAACTTTTAAGATACTTTGCCTGAATGAGATCTGCACAATCACCACAGGAGGTGCCATTTAGGAGCACTCCTTACTTATATACTTTAAAATTGTAAGCTTGAAATCAATACTATATATATGTGTGTGTGTGTGTGTATGTATGTATGTATCTATATATCTATATATCTATATATATATGAGTCCATCTATATATATGAGTCCAATCACCACAGGAGGTGCCATTTAGGAGCACTCCTTACTTATATACTTTAAAATTGTAAGCTTGAAATCAATACTATATATATGTGTGTGTGTGTATGTATGTATGTATGTATGTATCTATATATATATATCTATCTATATATATGAGTCCATATGAGTCCATATATATATATATATCTATATATGAGTCCATTTCATCCCCCATTATATCCTGTTTTGTCAGCATCTGTTTTTCTCTGTCTCCAAAATATTACGTTTGCTAAGATTAAACAGAATTTCAAATGAACTGAATCATTACTTTAAAAAGTTTGTTTAATTATTTCTTTGATTATTGCTAAAATAATTTTTCCTTTTTTTTTTTTTTTTTTAGACTAAGTCTTGCTATGTTGCCCGGCATAGTCCTGATCCCGCAGACTCAATCGCTCCCCAGCCTCAGCCTCGCAGGTAGCTGTGATTATAGACTTCTACCACTGTGCCCGACTGATTTTTTGAGACCAGGTTTTGCTATGTTGCCCGGGTAGTCTTGAACCCAGGAACTCAAGTAATCCCTGGCCTCTTGCCTCCCAGTATTTGGATTACAGGCATGTACTAACATGCCCATCTAATTTTTCCATTTCTATGGAAATAGTTATTCAATATAAAAATAAGTTTAAATGAATTCATAGAAAATACTGAACAGGTAGAAGTTTGCTGAATAGCTAATTTTGCTCAAATTAGAAAATCTAGTCCTAAGTGACACCATCCTTTATTATTTACTACTATTATTTTATCCTTTACTGGGGTACATTATACAGATCTTCAAAACCAAGAAGTGAGAACACATACATTTACCTCTTGGATGCTCAGCCATGTGTTATCTTATTCAGTATATGTTTTTAAGTGCCAAGTATATCTTTTGCAGTTCCAATTTGTATCTCATTTGTCTCCTCCATACCTTCTGAACTCAGTGAAAAGTTGTGAGACTATGTGATTTTTCTAGCAATTCTTGGATACCAGAAAGTTCTATGACCGTTACACATTGCCAGCATGTCTTCAATTTTATAGTAAAAAATGTTTTCTCTATCTAATGGAAAAAGAGCTGAATCTTTTCTTCCTTCAAACAAAATTGTGCTGCAGAATAGATTCTTTGATAATGACAGTATATTCTTAGTAGATAAATGTATATTAACAAATTATACATTAATTTTATGTAATATCCTGTATGTTTAATTTATATTTCTATATGAAAATGAGGAAAATTAGTGATCAAGAGAACAAAGAGTTAATGTTGTTGGACAACATGTATCCAACATTACTAGCATGTATGAATATAAAAGGTATTAAATTTTACTAAGCAGACATTTTATTTCTATGTTGGAGAACCTACAACCTATCCAACAAACACACATATTATCTTGATGTTGGCAAATCTGGTCCAATCTTGGAGTTACTTGCATACCCATGCACTGTTTTGTCCTTCCATTTCCCCTATCACCCAGGAAGAAACCTGAATGAACAGGTAGCTTTAATTCCTATATGACCGACATAAGCATCCTCTTCAAGAAACATTTCTGGGAGTTAGAGGTATTTTCCAGTACCACAACCACTTCCATCTGCTCTACCATCAAAATAGGTAGCCTATCTGTGATCTTATGAGTTTCCCAAGACTTAAAATAGTACCCATTCAACATGTTTTTCCTGATTATTTTGGAGTATGTCTAAATATTACATTAAATCTTTGAGTATGGGACTTACTGGGCAAAATAGTTGCTTTCTCCAAAAAGATCTCCTTTAACAAGTTTCTCAGTTTCCAGGCACATACAATAGGAAAGTAAATAATCTAAGTAATTCTCAGTTCCTTTCTTTTTGCAGCACATTGGAAAGTTGGTTACAAACTTGTTTTGATATCTTCTCAGTATTTTTGCTATTCAAAATGTCAAATTTTAACATTCTGTTGAGATAAGATAGGTCTCTTTTGGCAAATATATCTATTTATCAAATCCGACTGATTAACATTTCCTCTTTATTCTTCATATTCATAAATTCCATGCCTATTCGTCCAATAGTGAAGAAAATAACTTAGGATGCAATCTATAATTTGCTTCCTGTCATACACCCCCATATGTAACCTACTGTCAATTCTTTCTCTATCTCAAAGACACATAATGAAATCTGTCTAGTCCTCCATTATTCTTCCACTCTAGTCTTCTTTCATACTTGACTAGTTGACTAGAATAACCTTTAGTAGTTTGCCTGCTTCCATTTGTGGCACATCTACCCCAATTCCTTATAATTGTCTCATCCAAAGTGACCTTTAGAAATAGCTCAGATTATAACCCTTCTCTATTTAAAAACTTATGCCTTTCCATTCTCCTTGTGTGATAGCATAGTAAAATCAAAATTATGTCTTCTATAACTAAACACATATCCACCCTGTCAGAGTTATTTTCTACTTTCCAATCATAATACCTCCCTTTCACTTCCATTACAAATTGCCAAATTATCCCTACTGCAGGGCCTTTCACATTTCATTCATCATCATGTGTATTTTCCTCTCAGATCATCTTGAGATTGACCCTATCAAGTCAATTAAAATGATTCAATTTCTATGGGGCCTCCTCTGATTATCTAGAACAGAAAACCATCTAAAAAATTACTCTCTGTTGTGTCCTTTTCCCCCCAATTCTTCATAAAACCTACCTATCACAGTTATACCGAATCTTATATGTTTGCTTCACATTTCATTGCTTGTTTTTCCCCACAAGTTAGTAAGTTAGATCCATAAGGGTGAACCATCATTACATTGTTTACAACTGCATTCCAATTGTAAGCATTCCAACTACAAACATATATAATTCATTCACATTATAGAAACTTTAATCACTTCCAGAAAATTTCCTGTGGATACTTTGAATACTTATATATTTTTAAATTGATTCAGTAAAGTTATGTATTTTCAGACTTGCATGATCATAAATTGATATTTCCTACTAAGAATGAATATACAATATAATTTGATTAGTAAAATAATAAATATGCACAAATACTATGACAACAATACATGATTGTGCAAATGGTAGCAAGGTAGTAAAAAGAATAAACCTTCTAGAAGATAATAAGACAGAATTGAATTCTTTAGAATAAACATCAAACCAAGTGTTGATTTGGAATATTCAAGGCAAAATAAACGACATATGTAGACTTATATCTGAACAAAAGTAGGTTGATCTATTAGTGTGAAAGGAGATAATATATGATGGAAAGATATCGCAGAATATATACTTTAAGGTAAGGATATTGAACTTTTAATTACAAATAAAATAATTTATGAAATCTTTAAATGAAGATTGTATCATATATATTTGCTTCTTATTTTTTATTAAGGTAACATTAGTTTGTAATGCTGCTTGTGTTTTAGAGGTTTTAGGTGTTATTACCATACCACACTTACCATCCAAGTACCTACAGTACACAACTATAATCCATTTCATTCCCCCTCCAATTAGTTTTTGCCCATCTCTCTACAAAAGTCTCAGTTCTACAGTTAAGTTTCCAGGTTTGATTATTCATTTTACTTTATCTAACTCTGTTTTGTTTCTCTATATTATGAACATAAGTGACACTATATGGTGTTTGTTTTCCAGAAAGACCTAACCTTGATATTCACATAGAACTCACAGATTAGATTCACCTTTTAGAGTACTTTATCATTCTAATTAAGAAATAATGAAGAACCAAGTAAAGGTAGAATTATAGATATAGGTAGATTTAAGATAGAAATCTAACTGTAGAAATTTTAAAATAAGGTAATTCATAGACTGTAAGAATTCATATGACTCAGTGATTTCTGCCTGGATAGTAGACTGTTTCATTATGAGAAAGGGAACATACTTAAAATTTGAGTTTGATCAGGTAATTTTGAATTTCCTAGATTTCAAGATTGATTGTGAACCAAATGAAAGACTGAGATAGATTTATGTTGCAAGCAGGAGCTTGACTGACATTAAAAATTATTTAGAAACCTTAGGTGCATTAGATTGAATAATCAAAATATCACTCAAAGCAAAGTGTTCAACAATTACTTTGATGTTGAAATTTCAAGTTAATAAAGTTAATATATAATTTGAATTGAGATGGAAAAGAGTGATTTGGAAAGTCCTCTAATGAAGAGGATTGCTGTAAGTCCTAAATCAATAGATGACATGGATTTTTTTAAAAATTGGTTTTAATATAGATTTGATAATTTTGAAAGGAAAACCAATATTGTTAGAAAACTTTTGAAGAGTAATGATCTGAAGTAAACTCTGATCTAATGAGCAGTGTTTTCTAGTTTTCTCTCTTAAAATCACTATCAAGTTAATCAACTAGTAAATTTGGAGAGAGCTACAGAAGTGGAATTCTCAGAAGAAGACTGCTGTTTTTTGATGTGGTAACTTCTGTATATGTGTAAATATTTGCTCCCATTCAGCAAGATGCCTTTTCTTTTCATAGATAGTTTCTTTCAATGTGTAGAAGGATTTTAGTCTGATGTGATCCTATTTGGTCATTTTTGCTTTTGCTTCTCTTTCTATAGGTGTCAAGTCTCTAAATATATCTCTGAGGTCCACATCATGGAGAATTTTTGCCTAAAATTATAGAAACATCCTTATTACAGAATTATCGGTGTTTTATTTCTTTTTAAAGAATAATATTTCAATATCATTTAAATAATATTTCAATATCAACAGTTCACTACATGTATACACTAAAATCTGTTTATCCTTTAGTTTCCAGCTATTGTTTACAGTGGTTCTAACTTACCCATGTTCTCATTATCACATGTTATCTTCTGCTTTTTATTTTTTAATTTGTGAAATATTATGATTTTTATTGCTTGTCCTTTGACTAACGCTGTTAACTATCTTATTATGTTCCTGCTTACTATTTACATGTCTTGGAAATAGGTCTATTTAAGTCCATTGCTCATTTTTTAAATTAGGATATTTCATTTTGGTGTTGGAGATCAGGACATCTTGCATAAAGCCAAAAAGGGGGCATAAATGCAATGTAAAGTGAGATATTCTTATATAAATAAAGCTAAGTGGATTGTTAGTAACCAAAATATGTCATAATACTTTTAAGATTTTTGTCTCCCTTAAGAGAAGATCAATTTTGGTACTTAATGCTTTGAATATTTTTCCTCATATTTGGGGATCATTAAAAGTGAGGAGCAGATATCTTTTACAGTTGTAGTGTATACAGCACAATTTTATTTTTCCATTAGTTAATTGAACATGATCAGTTGATGATCACTGAGAATAGCTTCCATAAAGTTGTTTTATCAAGTTGCTTAAAATCAGAATGTATAGTCCTTCTGAAATGTTGATGTAGATTTCAGTAGTAATTGTACAGTAGGTCTGAAGTGAATGTTTTGAGCAAATTATGGTAATATTTAAAATTCTATGCATTGTCTACTAGTATGGAGAAAGAGAGCATGCTTTTTGCCCATCAACTTCATAGAATGTACAGAGCATTGAGTTGGAATGTTAGCCATAGCTTGTTGTTTATCTTGTAGTTATTAAACTTGAATTTTGAGGATAGGAAATTGTTTTAAAACTGTATTTATATGAGATCACTGAGAAAGATTTAAAGCTTCCATCAGTAAAAAGTACGGAAAATAGAATACTGAAATGGATTAAAACAGTTTTCAGAATGTAATTTGCAGAATTTTCAAAGATGTTACATTTTAGTCACCCATGGAAAAAAAATACGTAATTGTTTTAACAGACCTGTCTTTTAATTTGCATGTGTCCTTGTTCTCTCAGTGTAGATAAGTGAATTATACAAACTTAGACATTCCCTCTTTACTGTCATTTTAGACTGAATATAACCATCTAATGAAAGCAATTTTACTGTCTTCTATCAAAGCATAATGCAACTGATGATGAAGTTTTGATGTGCTTTTGGTTATTAAACATGAAACATGAATCTTAAGATTCTGGCATATAATTGAGATAGAAATCCATTTATTTTACTCCCAAATTCCATCTGACCTTAAATATGTTATAGATAAGCCCAACAACTGGCTAATGCCTTTGAACAAATGGCTAATGCCCCTTACCAGTTGGTAAATTAGAATAGTGTGCTTGTGTGAAAACTTGTTTTCCACCATACGTTTGTTCAAACAATTGTTTCTTAGTGATTTTAAGAGAAAAATCTCTCGCTCCCTAAATGGAAATTTCTTGAGTACAAGAGGTTCACATTTGAATTCCTATTCTTACATTTTGATAGCTGGCAAATTATGCCGAAGTTTTTGTTTGTTTGGTTGACTGATAACTTCCTATCTAAGAATATATATTATGACTTCCCAGTAATTATTATTTCTTTTTTCCCTCTCCCACCTTATTATTTCTGCATAGATAACTTGTATTAACCACTAAGGTTTGAAGCTTTTAAATGTCATTAATATGCTAATGATTGAAATTATTAAGTCTGACATTTCATCAGGTTTTTATTCACTTCTGTACCATTTTCAAGGGTCAATGTATGGTCCCTGTGTTTATACTTCTGACTCAGAGATTTACTCAACCAGATTTCTCACGATAGTTTATTCTAATGATGAGTATTGAATTGCTCTTGATTTCCTTTCCAATACCAGATTGGTATTACTATTAAACAATTTCTAAAATAAACTCACTGCTTTCTCTGAAAATTACTGTCATTTTATTTACTCTTTGTGTTGATTTTTGTGTATGGTGTGAGGACTGGAATTAGTTTTAGTTTTTTTTTTTGTTTGTTTGTTTGTTCTTGTTTTTTGCATGTGTTTGTTCAGTTTTCCCAACACTATTAGTTGAAAAGACTTTCCTTTCACGATTGTGTAATCTTGACTTTTTTGAGATTGAACATGTACATATTTTTTTTTCTGATTTCTCATTTCTAGTCCTTTCTGTTTGTATTCCAATGCTGTTTTGATTACTATATAGCCTTGCCACATAGTTGATGAGTAGATATGTGATAACATGATACTCATTCTTTTCATCAATATAGTTTGGGCCATTTGGGACCTTTTCTGATTCCATATAAATTTCAGTCTTGCTTGATTTATCTCTTTGAAGAAGTTATAATAAGATTAAATTGAATCTGTCAATTGCTTTGGGGAAATAGGCATCTTCACAATGTTAATTCTCCCAATCTATGGACATGGTATACCTATTTCCTTGTGTCTTCTATGTTTTATATCAGTGGCTTATAGCTTTCATTGAACAGGTTTTTCACCACCTTTGTTAAATTTATTCCTAGGTATTTAATACTTTTTGATGATGATGAAATAGGACAATTTTCTTTATTGTTTGCTTTCTAGTTTTTCATTTGCAAATGGAATGCAACAGACTTATAGACCTCCATTGTTACTCTATTGATGTGTTTATTTAGTAGACTGTTGATCTATGTATCTATGTAGACTTGCTCTATCATCTGTCTATCTGTCTGTCTGTCTAGCTAGCTAGCTATGTATCATCTATCATTGGTCACCTAATTTTTGATCATTCCAGGACAATATTACATTTACACTTGAAAAAAATATGCTTAATTTTTTGTTGCTTGTTTGTTTTGGACAAATTACCCTTTAAAATGTTTATTAGGTCTATCTGGCTAGTTGTTTATTTAAAACTATTAATTTTTTCTTGATTTTCTGTCTGGCTGATCTATCCATTGACATAAGTGGGGTATTTAAAGGTCTGTTATTATAGCATTGCAACAAATGCCCCCTATTTAGGTTTGTTCATAACATATATATATATATATATATATATATATATATATGTATTAGTGCTTCTTCATCTGATGAATATGTATCAATCTATCTCTGTCCCCCTAATATAGCAATCCCTTTATCATTATTAATGTCAACTTCTTTGTTAGCCTTTTTTAACTAGAAGTTTATTTCATCAAAATAAGTATGTTTTTCCCTGTTTATCTTGGGTCCTGTTCACCTTTACCTTTAAGATTTTGTTATAACCATTCATTTTTAGCCTGATTTTCTTTAGAAATCAAAAGACTTCTGGAGGCAATAGAAAGTTGAGTTTTGCTTTCTGATCCACCCAGTCACTGTACCTTTTGAAAAGTGGTTTCAATGTATTTGCGTTTAGAGTGATAATTGATATACGAGGATTTACTACTGTGATTTTTGTCTTTAGAGATTGTTCTGTTAATTTTTTTATTTAACTTCTTGTCTCTTTGCTTTGATTTATAGTAACAGTTCTTCAAGGATTGGTCTGGTATTTGTAAACTCCTTCAGCTTGTTTGTTTTGTTTGGGAATGTCTTCTCATATCTGAAGAAGAGTCTTGTATGTTATAATTCTCTTGTCTGCCAGTATTTATTTTTTGAAAATATATAATAAATTCTGCTTCTCCTTGCCCATAGTTTCCTCAAAGAAGTCAGATGTAAGTCTGACAGGGATTTCTTTAATGAATATCTGCTTTTTTTCAACTTACTACCTTTCATATTCTTTCGTTGTCTTAGACTCTTGTTAGTTTCACTATTATGTGGTCTGGTACAGGTTCCTTTATATTTAGGTAATCAGATGTTCTTCTGGTCTTTGTGAATTTGAATATTTGATTCCTTCTCTAGATTAAGGAAATTTTCCTTTAATAGGTTCTCTGTCTCCCCACCCACTTCTGTGATACTCATTATTCTTATCAAGGCTTTCTTAGTGGTATGGGATAGTTCTTGCATCTTCATTTTTGAGCATTTTATCTCTCTCTTTCCACCTGGAACTTTAGTGCATCACTATATCAAGGTCACTGATTCTATCCTTCAGCTGATCTATTTTACTCCCCTAGCTTTCTCTAAATTTTCTGATCTCATTTATTGTGCTCTTTACCTCCTAAAATTATGTTATATATTTTTAACACCTCGGTTTTTATCTTCTCATTGGTTTTATTTCTCACATAATTTGATTTTCTAAATTTTATTGCATTTCTTTGACTAGCTTCTATGAAATTGCCTATATTTCTCTTCTTGACTTTCTGAGTTTCTTCTACCTCCTTGAATTTCTTCATTATACAGTTCCTGAACTATTTGATAGTGAGAGCTAGTCTTTCTTCTCTTCATGCTTGAATTTTGGAGATTTGTTCTTGAGAAAGTATGCCCTACTGATGTCCTGTATTTTCATGTGTTACAGTTTTATTGTTTTCTTAGATAAGTAAACACTATCATATTTCCTTAAAAAAAGTGTGCAAATGAAAAACAAATCTAGAAGAGCTAATGTTTTAAAGTAGGAGAACATGTTTCCATGTGTAAATAAGCATTATCCTTATTTACAATAAAATAGTTCTTTTAATTATGAAATGTTCATGGTTTATTTTATTATCATTTTAATTCCTATACGTATTTCAATTTATGACCCCCCTGGTCTATGAATATGCAATAATAGAAGCACTTTGAATCTCAGTTTCTGTAATTCTATAAATTGTAGCACTGTTTTAAAGCAGAAGTGTGGTTCATCAGTTTAACTCAATTTTCAGAATAGAATGACAGAGGAGTGCATCTGTCACAGAAAATTAAAGTCATACAGTACCTAATGGCCTAAGAAAGTTAATCTGTTTCCTAAATTACTTGACTTACTTTCTATGGCCCCACCATCCCAACTGAAGAATATTAAGTCCAATATATTCTTGCATATATTCAATGAAAACTAATTATATTTTTATTTTTAGACATAAATCTAATTATTAATATCTAGTCATCAGGCTCTTCTGTACTTTTTCTTGAAAGGTAGCACAAAGTTGAGTTTAAAATGCTATACTTAACATTTCTGATTGATACATGGTACATGAAGTGCAGATTTTTTTTCTGTCAGTTTGTATTTCTTAATGCAAATTCATTTAAATGAAAGGCTATCAATTTGTAGTACATTATCTAACTGTAGTTAAGCAAAATTTCATTGAATACATGACTACCCCTACACAGAATAAATTGCATCTTGGCAATGTGATTGTTTAAAATAAATATTTTCACTCTTTTAATTTTAAATAATCTCTTACCATCTGTTTGGTCCTTTAGTTACAAATGCCAAAGAACATAACTTAGCTACTTGCCATTTACAAACTGCACGCAGAAATGTCTTAGTTCTTCATTCTACACAGTATTTGTTTTCCTCTTCTCTGTTTCAAATATAATGGGAGATATTATTCTCATCTCAGATATTAACTCTTCCCAGCAAAAGTCAACACAGAGAACAAATGATTAATGGGAAGATTTAACCAAAGTCATATCTGCAGATATGTAACATAATTAAAGATGGTAATAATATAGAGGGATGTTAGCTCTAAGTGTACCAGGTGGGTGCAATACAGGTTGTGTTGTAGCCAAGACCCTTGTTAAGACCCTCTATTTGTCTTCTAAGAAAATGAGAAGATCTTTCCAATGAAACAAACAAACAAAAAAAAAACACTAAAACTTTATTCATCTTGTATATATATATATATATATATATATATATATTTTTTTTTTCCTGATAGGTTCTACATTCTAGGAGCATAACAGGCAATTCCTATATATTAGAAGTGCATCACAACACTGAATAGGGGAATAATAAATTAAATCTAGTTAAAATGCATAGGTTATGTTTAATTCAATTCAGTATTCATCAACGCCTTTCTTTGGACAAATAACACTGTAAGGCACTTAATTGAATACATTCATAATGAAAATAAAAGCTACTGATTAATTTGAAAAAAACCTTTTAGAATGCTATATTAAGAACTGAAAGAGCTAAAATCATTAGTAGGAAAGTGATGCTATTTTACAAAACCAAAGTACACAAGTCTTCAAAATCTTGGCTCTATTTCTCAGATTGGCTTCCTAGGTTGTGGTTGAGTGCTCCTGTGAGTAATTTCGTTTTTTTTATTCTCTTGTGTCTCTTTTCTATAGCTGAGAACAGTGGACTCAGCTCTCTAGGATCCTGCACGCTGACAAGGCCAGACTTACCTGGGCACTTTAATCTGTAAATCAGGGTTGCATATAATAAAGTAGGCCAGTTTTGTAGAATGGAGAACATAAACACACTGAAGCCATCTCTGGCTTTGTTAGCCATGGATGTGTCTATTTTGTTGTAGACTTTCTAAAGTTAAAATCAGTTCTCATTTTTTCATATTTAAATATAATCTTTACTTTAAAACCATGTTTACAATCACAGGTCATCCCATCTTTTCCTTCTCTTCTATTTGCTAAAATTGCTCCTCTCTTTCATAATAGATAAAATAAGAAGCAAAACATCCATCTTTAAAGTGAACTAAAACTAATAAATATATATTTATATGTTATATGTACTGATAGACATTTATATGTCTCAAGCATTCAAGAGAAATAGAATGATTTATGCATTGATATTTATTTGATATAAACTAGTTATATCAATACTGTTTGTTTTTATATAAAATTTTTCCCAAAGAAAATGACTTAGAATTAAAATTACAAAGAATAGAAATCTTGTGCTATCCATGTAAACAATGAAATAACTGGAGGTTAAAAATGAAATCAGAAAATTAATAATATACTATCTCTGTATGTAAATTAAAAATATCAAAAATAATTTAATGTTTTTTAAGTTAATTTTTGGGAAAAAGATAAAACCTACAATGAAACTGCTGTTTACTTATATGCAATGAAAACATAATATATTAGAATGCCTAAGGGATAGAGCTCTTAATTTTGATTACCAAATAAGAGAGAAAGAGAGCAAATAAATTGAATACATAATTCAGAAAATGAGTAATGAAATAAAATTGAAGCAAAAAACAAGAACAAATAAAAGTTAAATCAGAAAACAACAACTTAGAAAAACAATAGCATCCACAGGTACATTTTAAAAATCTGCTTCATTGACAAAGTCAATAGCTAATCACTAGCTAATATATATCTGGAGTAATGGGAAAGTAACAAATATGGAAAGTAAGTTATGATAAGGAAAATACCTTAAAAAAAAGAAAAGATTATAAGGAACAGCCTTGCTCAACTTCATACAAATGCACTTGGATACCCGGTTATAATTTATTTATAGAAATTTCTAAAAAAGTAAATCCTGAAAAGATAGCTATTCTAAATAGAATTGTTTCCATGGATAAAATATGTGTATTCATGTGATTTGAAGGATTCTGGTACAAAATTTTATTAGATAGTTTTATGTTACTTTAACAGTTTCATAACACAGGTACACTTTGGAGATGTGAGTTTTATTCCAGTAAAGTGAATATCACAGGACAGCATATGACACATTTTAAAAAGTTTATCCATGCATATAAAAGTTCTGTTTACATTTTGCAGTAATCAGTTATTAAGCGTACAATACCATTCTGTCTAAAACTATACATATGCCTTAATTAAAAATACTTTATTGCTAAAACTATTAAACAACATGTATCCTTTAAGGAGTCATAACGTATTTACTTGTTGAGTATTTTGCCTCAGTTATAATAACTGCTGACCAGGGTGGTCATTTGTAAAGTTTGGAGTAACTGTCATAATCTCTTAAAAAGACAACAATGAATATCACTTTATCCTTACTTACACAAAAGACTTCTCTGTAGTGTGCGAAACTTTGGATAGCATTTTATCTATAGTAGAACTTCTTTCAAAATTGGAATCAGTCTTTTCAAACCTTGATGTAGTGTCAACCAAGTATATATAATTTTCTAAATCCTTTGTTGTCATTTCAACAATGTTCATAGCATCTTCACCAGGAGGAGATTTTATTTCAAGAGATGAAACAACTTTCTTTGTTCATCCATGAGAAACAACTCTTTTATCTGTTCAAGTTTTGACATGAGATTGCAGCAATGCTAGCTCATATTCAAGCTCCACTTCTAATTCTACTTCACTTGCTATTTCCATCACGCCTACAGTTACTTCCTGCACTGAAGTTTTAAACCCTTCAGAGCCATCTATAATAGTTGGAATCAACTTCTTCCTAACTTTTGTTAATGTTGATATTTTGACTTCACCTATGAATCATAAATGTTCTTAATAGCATCTAAATGGATGAATACTTTCCAGAATACTTTTATTTTACTTTGCCCACATACTTCAGGAGAATCACACAATCTACAATAACTTTGAAATTTATTTCTTAAATAGTTAAGACTTGAAGGTCAAATTTACTTCTTAATCTATGAGTTTCTGAAATAAAATTATCTCTTTAGCAGAGATAATGGAATGTATTAATCAAATGTATCTGTATCAGAACTCTTGGGTAACAAGTTTTATTATTAATCATCACCAATATTTGGGAAGAAATCTTTTTTCTGAGCAGCAGATCTCAGCAAGAGGCGTTAGATATTCAGAAATACAACGTGGTAAATAGGTGACCTTCATCAAAGTTTTGTACTTTCATTTATAGAACACAATAGATTTAACCTAATTCTTAAGTAATCTGGGATTTTTGAAATGGTAAATGTACACTGGCTTCAACTTAAGTCAGCAGCTGCATCAACCTCTGAGATTCCCCTTGTCCTTTGAAGTTGAAGTCAGGCTTTGACTTTTACTCTCTGGCTGTGCAAGACTTTAGATGGCATCTTCTTCCAATATAGGATTGCTTTGTGTATTTATATGGAAAAAAAAAGGTTTTCTGTCACCACCTCCATCAATTATCTTAGATCATTTAGATAACTTATTACAACTTCCACATTAGTACTTGCTGCTTCACCTCACAGTTCTGTTATACCAACTATTTCTTTCTTTGTAATGAAACAACCTCATCTATCATTAGCAGTTCTAACTGAAATGAGTAATGATATGGAAAATATCCCTCTTCTTTTTCAAATCTCGATTATGAATTTCAAATCATAGGTAGAAAGGGCAGTAAAAGAAGTGGGTTTTATTTTTCACAGATATTCAGTGCCACCAAACCCCAATTTAAGGTAAGTTATTGTGTGCATAATTCAAGTTCTCTCAATCGCTTCAAGTGCAAAAAGAAAGGAATTTTGTTGCCAATTTTGAAAACATTAGGAAATTAAATAAATGGCTAGGAACTCTTAGAAATGTGGGCTAACATAGTCCTTTCCTGTGATGTTTAAACCAAGAACTGGACAAAGGTGGGGGTATCCTCACAGGAGGTAACCAATATGAGAAACTAAGGTTTCTCCAGGATGACCATGTGGAAAAAGTCTGCAAAGAACAAAAATACAGACAATTTTCAGGAAGATTTAAAATAACAAGATAGTCAATACATTTTCAGGCTTCTTTATGCTTGATTAATAATTGTATCATACAAGTTTCAATTCAAAATTATTCTTTCTGATCCTGAGTACAGAGCATTCTGTCTTTCCACTAAGAGGTGGCATTACATAGTATTTAAAAGCCTAAACGAAGATGTTGAACAAATTCTGTCCTTGGGAATACTAATGGTGACCTCATTTACACAAATGACATTGATTTCATGGATTGAGGGTATTAAAATGGCACTTGATTGTTCAACAGTGTTTCTTCTATGCTAATTTTGGGACAGTGGGGCCTGACTTCATCCCTATGTGACTGAATATATTTGCCTAGAAGGAACTTTTCTACCTACCAGCATCACTGTTTAATTGCAAAAGTAAAGATATTTGTATTCAACAAAAATATAGCAGCAAATATTAAAGGTAGATTTGTAACAAAAAGCATACTACTTTAACATATTGAACACGTGTATCACAAAAATCTTTTTTTCCCACTTACTGGTTTTCCCACAAATTATTGTTTATATTATAAAATGAGTCTGTGGAGTAGGAGGATGAAACACACTGGTTTTATGTTTTCATATTAACCTAGTTATTTAGTATTTCTGAAAATTAGATAAATGAAAGCAGTATCTTCTCTACCAATTGGGTTTGTCATCAAATCTAATGAGAACAAATTAGTAAATGTAATTATGAAAGCTTGTAGTGGAATCAAATTTTACATACTCTTATAATATTTGGAATATTTTATGAAATCAAATCACATCTCTCTAAATATATGTAATTCATATTGAATTGTTATACATTCATGCCCTAAATACAGAAGTGAATATAGTTTGCCAATACAGTTCATATAACTGTAGACATCAGCAGGAAGATTTTGTACATTCAAATTTATTTTTATTTCCAATTAAAAAATGACATAATGCTTCTGATTTTATTTGCTTTGCTATAAGAAGTTCAAGGTAAACCAAAGTTTACCTTATTAGAGTAATTAATTACTTTCTCAGTCTTTCATTTCTAATGCCAAATTAACAATTCATAGGTTTTTATTACTATTGTTATTACATTTATGTATTTCTGAAGTGTTGGGATGATGCCTAAAGGAAGACTGAACAATGGCATAATAAGAATATCTTAATAATCTAAATTAAGACTAACTTCTTATGATTTTGTATTTAAAACATTGTAAGAGGTAATTTTACAAAAATGTGTAAATATATTTAATTTATATTTGTTAGAAATCTTGGACTGTGAATCCTGCAAGAAGTCATAACAACTAAAATGTTGCCATGTTATTTTTACCTTCTCCTTTGAATGTGCAAAGTAATGCCTAAAATCTGAAACAAATCAAGGGAATGAAGTTCCCGGTTCTGAAAAATTATGATTTTTTGTGATATTTTGATCTTTTCCCTCAGAGCAACAAGTTTTTTAGTTCCTGTGCTTTCTGACTCTTCTGTTTGCTGTCTAGAAATTGCCTATTCCTATCATTACTTTGTGGTGCTTCTAGGTTTTAGTCATCTTTGTTTTACTTGCTCAATGCCTTGTGTGTGTGAATTCAGGATTTTGTCACTTTCTATGTTGCTGACCATTATGACTTCCTGCACTTATCATAGTCCAAAATTCAAAGAAGGCCCTCAAATAATATTTATCAGAAAAATAATTTGGATTCAATTGTGATTATATAAGAAATAATAAATGAAATAGAAATTATAGAAGTGTCAAAAATAGTAAAATGCAGTATATTTTAATTAAATAAACAAAATTGTTATAGTTTAAAATCTGTTGGAAGAACAAAAGATAAGTGAATAAATATATGTTTAGCGTTGAGCACTCATTTTTATGTCCAAAAGAAGAAACCAACAAACCAGATTGCAAGTCCCTGTCTGAAGCATGGACTTCAGGCATGTTGAGATTAATTCATATTTTCCTACAGAATAAGCAAATGTTTCCAGTGACAAAAATAGTAACTTTCAAACCAATGACTTGATACATTATTGCACTAGTGATCACAAAAAGTGATGAAAAAAATTGAAGGGGAACAGTGCCTTTTCAGAAATAACATTTAAGCTTAATGTGAGAAGCTCTTGTTGCATATTATATATTTTACACAAATAAATATACACCATCTAGGAATTGCAAAGTGGTACAAAGAATTGTAAAGAAGGCTAAAAACCTCATCACGGAGTTGTCTAAAATCCTAATTATTTTAAATATTGTAGACTTGCTCCATATAGAATCTTTAGGAATTAATTTTTGCATAAGTTGAATTTTTGTGCAAATGCAATGAATATGGTCTCACAGAAAGTTCTCTACAGACTAATTGCGAATGATTCAAAGGGTATACATAAACAGAATGCTCTTTCTAATGTGTGCTCTGTAAACAAACAAGAAAATGAACATTTCAGAAAAATAACCTATTTGATCATATTACAGTAACAATACTCAAAAAAGTCACCATGGATCCAAAGTTTTTGATGAAGAAATCTCATTGTCTTGTGCATCAGTTAATAAGGGTAGCCACAATCAGGAATTCACCAGATTTCATTGATTGTGAAGAAAATGATATAATGCATGTAAAATAGCTTTCCACTAGAGAATAAAGAAAACCATTTTTTTAAAATCATGGATAAGAAATGTTGTGAAGGACACTAACATGAAATGTGTGATTTGTGTACCATGATTCATGTTTCCTTACAGACTTTTCCAGCTTGCAGTGATTATGCTTACATCACTTTGTTATTTGTGCCCAAAGAAGTACCCCCAAATAATTTGTACTATGGGATTAATTTTGCCATTAAGCCAAAAATCAATAATTCAAAATCTGATGCCACTATATTATAAATATCTTTGATAAATGTTAATATTCTGTTTCTAAAGTGTGATACAACCTGAAAGCTTAGGAAATGAGTTATTTAATTTTCTGCAATTGAAGGAGGGACAGTTGCAAGTGGGTATGGGATTTTGATGATAGCTAATGAGGCAAGGATTCTCTATATCCTAAAAACACTCTACTGTCAAATCAATAAAAGCCCAACAGAGTATGCATGTTTGTATAAATTAAGTTTGACCAATCTTATGTCCCTCCCCAAGATTTTTTTAAATTATTATGAACTTTATTTTCTTTATCACTTTTATTTTCACAGAATATTTGATTTTTTTCCCTCATGTGTAGTCCCTGTAGTTCTCCCACCACCATAGCACCTGTGACCCATCATCATGTCCCCTCCCCTCTTTACATCCCTCTCTTTCCCTCCCCTGCTGAATTCCTCGGTTCTATGAGCAGTTTGCATATTTTGTCTTTTTCCTTACCCTGTTTTTGATTTCCCTATATTCCACCTATACATGAATGAAAACATCTGACATTTCTCTTTTTCCTTTGGTCTTATTTTGCTTAGCATAGACCCTTCTAGCTCCATCTGTGTTACCTAAAATAACATGAGTTTATCTTTTTATTTTTTTTGATTGTTGAGTAATATTTCATCATGTATATACACCACATCTTTTTGACCCATCTGTTTTGAGGTACTTAGGATATTTCCATATTTAGCTATTGTAAACAGTGCTCAATAAATATAGGGGTACAAGTTTCCTGTTAAAAGTATTAGGGGGAAAAAAAGAGTCACTCATCTGCTGGTGATGTTTCAGAAAGCATAGTGTTCAGTTGTGGTAAAGCTAAATCAAGTTGTTTGAATTATGTTCTTCCTGAAATCAGGTAGCAGGATACATTCTTGCTAGTTTTCTAAACTGAATTTCTGAGGGTTTTGTTGTTTATTTGAGACATCCTTCAACTTTGCAATAAATTTTATTTCTATCCAATTTAGCCACTCTCAGTTGACATTACTTGTCTGGAAAAAGTTTCACTATTAGAGATCCAGATATAAGGAATTTGAATGAGTTTATTATTTGGCATATTTTTTTTATATTTGAGGCCAGAGGCAGTATAAATTTATTAGTTGAATTTGGAAAAATGAACTGATAATTTAGTATGATGATAACCAAATAATCATGTAAAAATCTGGACCTAATTGCTCAATGCAAATAGTGATTGAGGAAAAAATTGTCAGCTCCGTGAAATAATATGAGATGGGAAGGAAAATTAGGATCACATAGCTGCTAACTCTGAATTTATGAACTGTTTGACCAGTTCACACAACAAATAATTTCAAATCTTAATATTGTTACTGAAAACTCTTATTTTTTTGAAGTACCTTTTTCTGATTGTCAGATGAGACACGGATCTCTCTTCAAATCTCAAGAATGCTACTGAAAGCCCTTACTGACTTTTTGAAGTACCTTTTTCTTCTTGTTGATGAGGCTCATTTTTTATATTTATTAAATAAACTGTAATCTCTTAAATTCAGGGAGTTACAATTAAAAAAAACAAATTTTCTTACAGCAGGCTTTTAGAATCTATCAATTAAAACATCTCCCTTTTATGAATGAGTATAGGGATATATTTTCTCAACTAACAGCATCCTGGTACTTGCTTTCTAATCTTAGGAAAACTTGTGTTTATAAAGAAAAACAAGTGGAAATTCCTAGAATACTTCTTTGCATCAGTCTTGAATCAAAAGTGACCCTAAATAGCTGTTGGAGTGACATGTTATAATTGGAAAATTTCAAAGTGATAATTCTGATTTCATTTTCATTTAACTCAAGTTGACTCAGACAAAAAATAGATTTATACTGAAGAATTGTATAGAGTTTTATTGTAAACTTAATTAGGTGGTTTTCCAGTTGCAACTAGTATCCCAAATGTGCTTTCCTTACTAAAGCAAATCAATGCAGCCCCCGGCATCTGGTCTGCTGTTATTGATCCACAGATAACTTTCCCCCCTCTGAACTAATAAACAGAAAGCATAAAAAGCATTCTGCTTTCACCTGGCAGGGACAGCGCCTCAGCAGGGCACTTCCAAATTTAAACCACCATCTAGTTTTTAAAAGTCTTGAAAACAGAAATAGAAGTTATCACTATTAAAGTTTTGGTAAGAAAAATTATCATCCAAGAATGTGCTAAAAATGAAAATACCAAGAACTCTTAACCAAGAACTCTTGCTAAAACTCTACAAACATAGGAATTTTCAAAGTGCCCAACATAGGCATCATGGAACTATTTTTACTAAGAATGAGTCAAAACACATAATGAGTTTAATAAAATGTAGATGCTATTCAAATTACTGCAAAAAATTTAGTTGTATTGAAGTTCTGTATTTAATCTTTAGGTTTCAATTGGAGGAATTTGGTATTGAAATTTATGACTCAGAAAATTCAATGATGCTCAGAATTCCCTTACTATAAAGGGTGCTTTTATTCAAATCATGCAAAAACTTGCTAGGAAAGTCACAGTACAGATCCTACTTTATTTTAATTTTTTATTAAAAACATTCTCCAATAAATAGTGACTTTTCCTTTTAAGAAAGGGCTTTTATCTGCTGGTAGATTCTGGTAAATCTTGAACACCAGATAATGGGACAAGTAAACATACTACCAAAATGCTCATCATCAACTGGATATCTAGTCCCTTAACCTTGAAGATAGCTGTGCTCTGCAGTATCTATCTTCAGAATGTACTTCTTATGACTCAAGACTCCAGGATATTCTGAAAACAGCGGTTAGTCTCACATAAAAACTTCTTATATTCTCATCATTTTGGATTCACTACTCTACCCTTAACTCAACATTTAGGGCTTCATGTAGAATGACTAATAACTGACTGAATAAATAACAAAATATGAACATGTTATATAAATAACTTTACAGATTTTAACAATCAAAAATTCCTTGCTTTGCCATTGGAGCTTCATTCAGAAGTATTCTCAACACATATAGGGAAGCCCTTTTTCTGTGCAAAAAAATGTTTAAGGTAAATACCATTGTGTGAAATATCTTGAGATGAGAATCTTTATAGCTTCTTTATAGAACAGTGGACAGTTCTTTGGTCTGATGATTTGGAAAGATTTGGAAGGAAGAAGATTAGATAATTAGGAATAAAGCTATTTTAGACAGAGGTATATGTGGACTTCACAGAATTATGCAATATATATTTTATATAGATATTCATTAATGTCCCACTTTAGAGGTGGTACTTATTGTTAAATAAAAGTTTTTATTGATTATGGTTGTATGTATATCATCATGTATGTATGATCATATGAACATTGGTAACCTCTAAAGTTAAAATCAGGCTTTGCTATTAAGGAAGAAAGAGAAATAAAATTTGAAAGAAAAAAGTAAAGCTCTTACTATTTGCAGATGATATGATAATATATGTAGAAACCCAGAGACTGCTAGAAAATGAATTGCTAGAATCAAGAAACCAACAGTAAAATGGCAGGCTACAAAATCTGAGTACTGGATTCTGTTGCATTTGTGTATACAAATTATGAACTCGAAGAGTAAGAAATCAGGAAAATGGTGCCATTTATAATTACAATGAAAAGAATTGAGTACTCAGGAGTAAACAACAAAATGATGAAAGAAGAAAACTGCAAGGCATTGACAAAACAAAATAGAAAACACAAAGATATTGAGATTTCCTTTAGCAAGGACTGGAAGAAATAATATTGTTAAAATGAAAATCCTAATCAAAATAATGTATAAATTCAGTGTAATAACTACCAAATTCCCAATGCCATTTTTCAAAGAAATAGAGCAAATAGTGCTGAAATTTGTTGGAACAACAAAGATTCATCTCCTTCACATATTTCCCCCATCTCTAAGTTACACTCTTTGTTTACGTGATTCAAATTTCACCTTCAAAGTATTTGCATTCCTGTCAGAGAAAATGGGGGAAAAAAGAGGACTCTATGCGATGTATATTTAGATTCTGTATGTTTTGCTACAAACTTACAGGGTTAATACAACAAAAGTTATTATACTTTTTTCAGTAATTCACATTTTATTTCATATTTACTTTAGTCATTTTAAGATACATTCGATTGATTTAAGGAAATCCCTTTTCTATTTTTAATTATATATATTATATATATATTTCACAACTTTGTATTCCCCGAGGTACACCTTCCACCTCCCCTCTCTGACTGTTCCCATCCTCCCCCACCCCCCAAGTTTCAGTCCAGATGTTCATTATGAATTTTACTGGACTAAAACTAAGGCATCAATATGTAGGGGACCATTTGTGAAAAGAGTAGGGGAGACTCCATTTTATAGTCTTGTGTAGTGTGTGTATGTGTGTGTGTATAATTAAAAGAAATTTATCAGTTTTTCTTTTTTAATTCATTTGTAACTTTAATTTGACAGTAATATCAGCTAACTGAAAAATCAACTGGGAATAATCTTGCATTGCTTCAACTCTGATCTCAGTTGTGATTAGTAGATTTTTCCTTGTGGCATACCATCATCATATTTGACCTTGCTTCTATGAGTAAATGAAAAATAATTATATTTGTGTTGTGTGTTTATATGCACATTATATATAACTGCATAGTTATGCTTACTTATATATTTAATTATTAGCACAGTACCCTAACACCTTTGCATTTTACAGGCACATTTTCTTAAGTGTGCTATCTATCTATCTATCTATCTATCTATCTATCTATCTATCTATCTATCTATCTATCTATCTATCTATCTATCTTTCTTTCTATCTATCTATCTATCTTTCTATCTATCTATCTATCATCTATCTATCTGTCATCTATCTATCTATATGCACATTTTAAGAGGGCAGGGTGCAGAAATGCTTAAAGGGAGGTAAATATCAGTTTAAAATGAGGAGCTTTTTGACAATCAAACAATCAAATCTGCCTCACTCTATTATCCTAGAAAAGTTTTTAAGTTACATTATGTTATGGTAAAAATCATATCGCTAATGCCCTGGGGAAACCACTATTTCCACCCAGAAGCCCCTAGTTGTTTCTAAGGTCACTCATCAATCAAAAAGTCATTTTCTTTAGGAATTTTTTCTTTTGATGAATAAATCTTGTGCTGCCTTTCAAAAGGACAGCATAGTCCAGCAGGCCTGCCTTAGTTTGTATTTTGTTTCTGATAACTGACATTCAGTCCACCATCCAAGGTTTTATCAAAATACATTATATGAAAAAGACATGAAATTACGCTGTTATGTTTTACACTAATGATGTTTTAAATTTTGGTATAATGGAATAATGTCCCATTATATTATTCAGTGTTCTCAAGATTAATGACTGTAGAGACTTCTGCTATAGGAGTTTGTGAAGCTTCATTTGTGTGTTCTGCCATTAGCATGATTCATCTTCACTTTGAGTGTTGTTTTCTGGCATGCTATCAACAGACAAGTCCTATCCAGATTCTCAATTCAAAAATCAAGGAACATATTTCATTTACTTATCTAGCATTATCTGGGCATTTTCTTTTATTCCAGCTCATATCTTAAATCACTGATATCCTATAACTTATAGACCACTGATCCACTTTGCTGACAGAGACCAATGTCAATGTCCCAGCATAAACTGACTCTATCAATAAGTGTCTGTGAGTGAGCATTTTGCATGAGAAAATAGTACAGGAAATAATGGCATATGTACAATAAAATGATCTCTCCTTCCCTTTGCATATTAGTTATTCCTGAATAGGTATAGCATAAATAACATAACAACATAACAAATAACTCAATATACATTTACCTGACTCAGAAACAAGATTACACAGTATGTTTTTTATTCAGATACCTGTAGATTAACAGTTTTTTTCCATAATGAAAAAAATCTCCTAGTTGCATCCTTAAATAGGTGGCTATGGAAACTCAACCTAATTTTTCATTGACTAAAATCCTTAACATTAAAAATACTGTATTGAAAAACTACAAAAGAATTGTGTATCATAAAATAGAAAAAATATTTTAAAGGTATTTTATAAAATACAATTTATAAAATAAAATATTGACATATGTTTACTACATAAAAGTAGTTCTGTTGATGAAAAGATACAACATAAAACTAAATGACAAGTTATAGACTTAGAGATCATTATATATTAATTTGAGAACATATATGTCATATATGATTAAGAATTAATGTATATTCATAATATATTTTAAAGAATTCAATAACAAAAAAGATAAGAAGGAAAATTATAAGTATGATCTAGTAAGAAGGAGCAATAAACATTACGATAATGTTGAACTTTGCATGAAATAAGTACAAGGAAAATTAAAATCACAATAAGCTGATTTTTCAAATCTATCAGAAATTAAAGATTAGATAGTTTGGCAAATCTTATGGGGGGAAATCAATTCCTATGAGTGTTTAGATTGGAAAAGCAACACTGAAGAGCAATTAAAATATCTTTTGGAAGTAAAAGTATGAATTATTCAGAACTCAAGACATTCATTTTTAGATGGATACTCTAGAGAAAGTCTTATGTACACCAGGATTCATTCCAGATCTAAATGTAACATAAAAAATAATGGAAATAAGCTATCCTTTGTCAATAATTAAGCTGAATAGTGATATTGTGAGCTTTTTAAAAAAACATGGTACATTAAACAAAGTTAATATGAGTTATATAGCATCCAGTGACTAAAGCATGTTAGAAACTAACATCAATAATTTTCAAAATGGCACTCTATATTTTATGAATATATATTCATGGGAAATTACAAAAAAAGTGCATGAAAAAATACTCTGGAAAAGCTATAGAAATAGTAAAATAGGAGACTTTCTATGTCATGGTGGTAGTAGGGGATGATTGTGTATAACATGATGTGCATGTAATAAAACCTAAATATTTGTTCATTAATGGTGGTCAAATTATAGGTTATTGAGGGGTCTATCTTACTGTATCTAATTTGCATATTCAATTTATAGAATTACATTTTAAGAAATAATTTTTGTTCAGGGAAGAATTCAGTCACTATTTTCAGTTATTTAATGTAGGGAAAATAGGCATCCACACTTCTTGAATAGGTATATATATATTCATTAACCAGTCGACCACTGATAGGCACTTAAGAGGTTTTGACTCCAGGCAACTGTGATTAACCCTCTGAAAGAGGAATAAGCTGTTTCTCAATCCAAAAATTTTGGGCATTTAATCACATATTCAAAAGGAAGTGGGGCGCATATTCATTTGATTTAGTCTTTTACTTTGAGCACTAATGTTTTAAGTCAGTCTGAAGATGAATAACATTTACAGTACTTTTTAAATAATGAAGAAAAAGGTTAGAAAATTTAAACAAGCTGGCTGTCATTTCTAATATGTTTGTAAACAGGACATATTTGTTGTCTGAACAACTATTTGACAACTAAAGTTGAACTTGGTTTAAAGAATGACATTTCATAAATTTTCTAAAAAATTGACTGTCTTCTCTTAAGAATGATAATTAACATTAATTAGGAAAGTTTTTCCATTAAATTCACAGGATCTTTAGATGTTGGTATTTTTTCTGCTCATATATGGTATGAGGACTTTTACATGCATGCGCAAAACCTTGACTTTCATTTCAAAATTGCTGCTAAAATTGTCAGTAATGTCTGAAGTAAAAAAAGTACCAGTGAAAATTTAGAAAGATTTCAAAATTATATAATCAGGTTGGCCTTTGGGAACAATAACATCATGAGCAAGGAAAAGATTTAACAGCTTATTCTCTGATTTATGAATTATTGGAATTGTCATGTACCTTCAGAATTTGTTTTGTGTATGATATAATCATTTGATTATAGCATCAACCATATCAAACAACTGGAAGCAGTTGTAGGAATATTTGTTTCCAAAAGACTGGGATCATAAAGAGAATGGTAAGTACTTCCCTTCCCCATTTTACTTTTGCTGGTATCAGCCTCTCCACTGACACCACTCTAATTCTCTCCACATGTCCTGATTTTCTTTTTTTTTCTTAATCCTTTCTTCTTATTAAGTTGTCAAATAATTTTGTAATTTTCTATTTATTTCACTCATACAGAAATATCTACTGATAAGCATTGAACTTACCCCAAAATTTTATAATACTTTGAAAATGTATATTTCTTTCAGAAAAAATTTCCCAAAACTATTTCCACTTGGAACTTCCTCTGTTCTTAACTATAACTTCCCTTTATAATGTTTTATTTTGGCATTCTTCCACTTAGATCTGTTTCTCAATGTTGTCACTATTGACATTTTGGACAAGGTATTTCTTTTTGCCACAAGGCTATTATATGAATATAACATGTTTTGCATCATCCCTGGCTTCTATCCACTAGAAAACAGCTGTATTTCCCTTCTCACCATGACAATCAATAGAATCTCAAAATACTGTCAAATGTTACCCTGGCAGCAAAATCATGCTGTTTCAGAGCCACAGACTTAGATATAGATGCCTCCCTGATTGGGAATATAAAGAAATAAAACAAATTGATTTCCCCTGGAATTTATTTATACAAAAAAATAATGTGATTGTAACTCTTAAAAAAATGTTCCTAAAATAAGAGTCACCCCCTAGGACTGATTTGTTTACTCCTGGCTTTCAACCAGCATAATCTTTTGACTGCCTGACTTGACTAAAAGACCAAAAAGGCTGAGAGATCTCATGAAAATGTGCATTTGCCTTGAGCTTTCCAGAAGCCAAGATTTAGTCACAGTTCTTGGTGGTTCAACCCAGAGAAGAGAGAAACGATATACAAAATGGAGAGTTTAGAGAAAAAAGGAGTAAGAATGAATACTGTTGCAGCACTGTGTACCCAAACCAAGAGATTAAAATTGCTCTTGTTTTCTAGTTTATAAATTGTGTGGAGAAGGAGGAAGAGGAGGAAAAGAGACAGCATAAATACTGATATTAAGAACAATATATCATACTTTCATTCAATTCTTTTTATGTTCCACATTCCAGACACTTGATTATTTACAAGATAGTATAATTTAATCTTTACAACACTTACTATGTAGATGAAGTAACTAATATTTTAAATGTGTTAAAATTTTTGACCAAATAGCAGGAATTCAATAGTCAGATTCTAGATGGAAATAACAAAGAATGGGCAACAACTCAGGTTAGACTCAGGCATTAGTCAGAGTGCGAGGGAAGTGAAGAGGGGAAAAATATATGGTAAGATATATTTATCACTTTCTTGTGCATGTTTAAGCTTAACTAATTTGAATCTTGAATCTATTATTACTCAGGAAAATATGAAACTGATGTGAAATAGACTATATCATTGTTACACTTGACTAGCAAATAGAAATGAAATATTAGCATTTCTTGACATGTTAAAATGGGACATTTATTGAATAAAATGGTTTAAATAATTGTACTATTAGAAAATTAGTGCAAGCTGGGCACGGTGGCTCATGCCTGTAAGCTTCAGCCTATAAAACGGCTGGTGCTAGGGCTTGCAGTTCGAGTCCTGCTCGGGGCAACACAATGAAACTTAGTTCCAAAAAATAGCTGGGCATGGTGGTGCACACCTGTAATCCCAGCTACCTGGGAAGCTGAGACTGGGGATTGCTTGAGTCCGTGGTACCCCAGGCAACGTGAGCCTGTGGTTCCATAGGCAAATAGCAAGACATAGTCTCAAAAAAAAAAATAGTGCAATAAAATCTTGCAAATTTCTAGTAGCAATCACATTTCAATATCTTTTTCAAAGCATTTGGTAATGACATTTCAGTTATCTCTTTAGAACTTTTGTGATGCTTATAACAGTCTCTACACTGTACTATATATTCTTCACACCTTATACTGTGAGAATGGTACCTATGCTTTTGATCCATTAAAGAAGGGAAGCTTAATACAAGTTTATCTGCCATACAGAAAAACTGGCACCATAAATTTGAATTGTGTAACATGATTTTTATAAAAGGAAAAACAGAAAAAGATGAATCCTATTTTAGGAACTAAAAGTTGTCAGAAAATTCTTCTGGGTGAGTGTTTCATTTCCTTTGTTCAAGTTGTTCAACTGTTGTTTACAGAAGGCCGGTATCTGAGTATAGAGAGTAGTCACAAACTTGTACTCCCTCCTCTTTTAACAATTATATTTTCAGCATTGTCTAAATATTTTTTTATTTCTGTTTATAGATACATATATATGTATTTAGATGTAGACTTATGCCATTTCTTGATCAATTCAAAGAAGCAATTCCCCATAAGAATGAGAAAAAAACGTTCTCATGATTTATCATCAAAAAGACCACATTTAACTTTAGCCTCACTTTTTTCAGTGTCCTGTTATGTCTTCTCATTATTTGTTCTCTACTATCAATATAAACACTCCCAGAGTAAATAAACGAAAAATACAGAGATATGACAAAAAGAACAAAATATGGAACACCCATATATTCCCTTTGATGGTTTCAAATCATCCCCTCAGATTGGAATGACAGCTGCCTTCCAAGATTTATTTTGGGGGGGCTTCTTTTTTTTAAATCATCATACTTTTATCTTACCTGTTTACCAAAGTTTCTAGAGTTTTAATTGCAAGCTGCTACTGCTGTTGTTCTGTCTTTGACTTAGAGAACATTTTTGTAAAATATTTTTGTGAAAATAAATCTACTTTCATTGTTACATACAGAACCTAATCTTAGAACCTTAACTGTTCTTTCCCTTCAAATTATACCTGCTATAGTTGTGACTGTTTACAATCAAGTATCCAACTCATACTTCAGAAAGATGGTTAAAGTAGGTAACCTTTAAGACTCTTTACAATCCCCACATTATTTAATTGTATATGATTTTCTATAAAAAAGGAGGAACTCCAGGAGATGGGGGTGGGAAAGCTTTTACTTGTAAGTTCCCATCATTTTCTCTGGGTAAGTGCAATGTCTAAAGAATGATGACTAAACTAATCTGTATCCTAAAGGAAAGAAAATGAAGTAATGCTTTCATCTCTCTGTGAAAAATTATGACCATTTTAAGATATAATAGAATGTTACCAAGATAATCTAAATATCTTATTTGTACATACAATTTTTTTCCAAGTTAGACTACTATATTCATGCTTTCTTGGATATCATCGAAATAATTTGTTACTGAGGAAATAATTTGGGATTTGGCCTGCTTATAATATAAGGAAACGATTGACAAGGATTGAAGATTTAGTACTGGCTCAGGCTTGAGATGTGAAGAAAGCTGTTTCTTCTTACCCATACCTTCTTCAATTTCCAAATCTTTTAAAAATAATATTTGAATCTCTATATTTCTCAGAAATATTTCCAGTTTAGAGAGCTAGGTATCCCTTTACATTTGAAACATACATATTCACTGTTAAAATAACATTTTAGTACAGTTTCTAAAATTGAATGAAAGTAGCACGTAAACAAAGTACATCATAATCTGGAGTCATATTTACAAATCATTTAACTTAAGTTTTGGGCAACTTTTGAAAATTTTAAATATTGTATAAAATAATCAGAAATGTATGTATTAAAATCCAAGGTGATTTTTTAAAAATGCTTTTATTGTTGTTTATTTTTGTCTATTAAATTTGCAGGTGAACATCATTATAAATCACCTTCTACATATACTACTATGTTCACCACTAGAAAGTTCTCTTCTTAATTTACTTGCATTTGATAGAATTTGAAGAATAAGGTAGATATCAGGGTTTCTTGATAGAGAATTAGTAGGCCATATGTCTCTGAGAAATGCTCCTGCTGAGTAGAGCCAGCCTTGGAATTGAGGTGTACAGATGAATGTGATATAATTATGTGTCATCATCACCCCTATCTCAACACAAATTGTGATGGGGTTCTAAGAAACAAGTTAGCATTTCTTTCACATTATTGTTGGAGAATCGCTACTGGAATAGTGGTTTTTGATTTTAGAGTTGCTTTCAGAAGTTTTAAGAGAATCCTCATTGATGCAAATGTTTTTCTATTGACTATAACTTTTTCAGGCCCTTCAATTCACCTTGAAAACTAACACTGTGAAAATTATATGGACTTAGTCAGACTTAGCTGGATTTGTTTCTTGGATCTGCCACTTACTACTTATTTATATCCTGCTGGATTTATAAGAATTATTTAGCTTACTTAGGATTCTTTTTCATTACAATGTGGTATAACATAGATGAGAGACCTTATATAGAAATCCACATATACACCTTTATTTTATGACAGTTTTCACATTTCACTTTACCTTTTTGTAACTACAGAAACTATGCCCTGTGTATGTAGTTACCTGGAGTAAAGATTTACTTCCCAGATTTCTTGGTCATGCTCATTGAACTTGCCATATGTGTGGCTTGTGAGGTTCATAAACACAAATAGAATTACTCTCCTCTCTTCTTCATCATTTTATCCATTGATTGGAGAGTGGATATGTTATCTGGAAATTAGTAGGTATCTGGAATCACAAGTTAGAAAGTTTTTGAGAATGACAGAGCAGCAAGATAAAAATCATTTTGATTTCTTATGATTATTAGTTTCCAATCAATCCTAGGAAAATATCACAGTTCATATGTATTTTAAAAGCTATTATTAGTTTGTGATTTTGGCTATTGAGAGCTGAAATAAATTTTGGTTAGTTTAGACACTTGACCAAAAGACTAATAAATACAATGGTTAGCAGGTCAAGAACATATAGTTACAAATTCTAAATCACTTCTTTTAGATAAATGACATGTCAGCCATGTCACTTAGCCATTCTACTCCTCACTTTAATCATTCAAAGTGAAATCTAATACAAGTCCTATGAGAATTAAATAAGATAACACCCATATAATATATGGCATCAGGGTCAGTAAACTAAGGTATTTGTCCTCATTTTTTTTTCTACTCATATGTTCCTGAGTTAATGGTATGCTATTGAAACGATAGTGTCTATTTAGCTTCCCAGCTCATTTTTGATTGGGTTATTTATTTCCTTTTTGTTGAATTATAGGAGATCCTAATACATCTTGGATATAATAGATATATGATATCAAAGTTATATAAATAAATGCTCATTATCACTTGCCATCAGCATAAATGTAAATCAAAACCACAATAAAATAACACCTCATACCTGCAGAATGATGCTTATCAAAAAGAGAAACAAGTGTTGGTAGAGAGGTGAAGAAAAAGTAATCTTAAGACACTGTTCTTGGTAATGTAGACTGGTTCATTCCTTGTGGGAAGCTGTATGAATGTTTCCCCAAACATAAAAAATAAAATTACCTTGACATCCAGCAAGAGAAACCTCATAGGTACCTACCCAAAGAATACAAAAACACTAAATTGAAGTTATTTGTGCACTATTAAGTATAGTACTGCTTAGAATAATAGCCAATGTTGTGGGATTAACCCAAGAAACTAAAGATGTATGATTAAATTGAATATGGCAAATACTTAAAGTCAATAACTTGATATATCATATTTTGTTTCCTATGGTAACCTTTCTAAAGAATGAGGTCTTATTTTACTCATTCTTGGGTAACAAGCCAAAAGCATAACCACTGAAGTAATTTCTCAGTAAATAACAGTCACTATTATAACCCAAAGTCTTTAGGACACTGATACATATCATCTACTTATTATTTAATTTCTCTATTTGGTAACTATATTTATAATTTTATCAAAGAATGGTTAAAGATTAAACACAAATCAAAAGTGGAACCAAGATTCTTTCAATAAATATAATTTCCTACCATACATCTCATATGTCCCTTCATCTTGTTAAAGAACCAGCAACTTTTTAACTCTGAGATGTTTCCCTTGACAATTACACCATATATCTGCTTATGCAGTTGTTTTTTATTTTATCATTCACAGAATTATTTGCTTCTTGCTTAACAGTTGAGCATTTGAAACTTCACAAATTCTTATTTTCATTTTGGGGCTGATAAAAATATTTTCCTGACATATTTTCAAATCCTTTCTAGAGTCTACCTTTCTAAACTACAAAGGATAATAAAAATATTGTGGCGATTGCTGTTTCCCTTTGGTTGTTGAAGATAATAAGTTACTTATAGACATGTGGTCGAAAGACAGTTTATCATGTTGCAGAAACCTATCACTAGTAAAAATTACTTACCTTTTCTGAAATTGATAAATTCTTCCTTGTTTATAAGTTCTTCCGTGTTTATACATAGGCAGTCATCTTTGGTAAATAAAAAAAATAAGACACACACACATATATGTATATATATATATATATATATATATATATATATATATATATATTCATATGTTTTCAATTGTGGAAGGTTTGTTCCCTTCTAGCACTTGTATGTAATTCACACTAATGGTATAAACAACATAAAGTGCATAAAAGGATGAAAAGAAATTAATGAATGATAAATTAAGATAAATAAAAAGAATATTTCTGCCTGACATTCATTCTCTCATTCCAGAAATACCAATCTAGCAATTTTTTCAAACCAACTAAAGTGCAATGTTTATTTGTAATTTGGTAAAAGGACAACCCCAATAATTTAAGTTTATATTAAGACCTCTGATTGTCATTTATGCTGGTTTATTTTGGATTTAAACTTAATAAAAAGAAGAACCATGAAATTTCTATCAGATCCAGACACATTGGTAGAAATATCCATCAGTAACATTACATTTAAAATATTGCAAGGGATAATTAGTTTCTGAGTTATGTTATTTCAAATTAATCAATGATGACTACATGGAAGACAATGAGTTTACACTGAAGATCTTTTTTTTTTCTCATAGAACTTCTGTGGTCTGCTCCTTGGAATAAGAAGTAAAGACTTTATTTCTAATGTAAAGAAATACTGTTGAGTGTAGAATGACCACACACCAGTGCATATAGGAATTCACTTGGCAGTACTTACTATTTATTTTTAACCTCTGAAATCAGTCTTTATGCCATACATGCCCTTGGTGACTTTACATCATCTTAAATGAGGCCATAAAGAAAGAAAGTGCCTACAGCCAGAGTCTATAAATTAGTGCCATTAGGGCTTACAGAAGCATTGACTTTAAACATATGAAACTAGCAAAACTGGACTTTAAGGTTCTGATTATTTCAGCTGTTATTTTCTGGCTGTTATCAGCTATTATTAACAACAACCACATCAAAAAGTTCAAAAATCCCCTTATGCATCCTTGAGTTATATCTCAGAAGCCCCATCTAGGACTACTAGTGCTGAAGAAAAAAAAAATACTTTTGCCATCAAAATTATTCTAACAATCTGTATTAGAGATTGTCAACTAAATCAGTCAATTGAGTGCTCAGAACTAAAATCTCAGCTTAACAATTGGTATCATGATCTGTAAAAGCAATTATCCCTTTTAATGCTCTACATACCCCTACGGTTTTTTTCTGTGTTTGTCCCTGCACCCACTACCACCACCATCTATTATAATCCCATGACCCTTTCTTTCTCCCTTCCCTTTCTCTCTAAGTCTGAACCATCTCTTCATTTATTGTTCTCCCTTAGTGTATGTATGTATTTTGCTTTGTCAAGACACCCACTGTGTTAATATTTTATCTATGTCAACTGGATTGCTTTGCTACATGCCATTCCTCAAAATCATTCCTTTTTTTTGTAAGTGGCAAGAGTTTACTCTTTTTGTGACTTAATATTATTTCATTTTATGGGTATATTACTTATTCTTGATCCAGTACTATTTCACTAGGCACTTAGGTGGTGTACATGCACCACCTACTGTGAATAGCACTCCAGTTAAAAGGTAGAGCATATAATTTTGTAGGTTGATGATTTCAGGTTCTTTGAATGGATGCCCAAGTGTGAGATTGCTGGATCATACTGTATTTCTGTTTTTACTGTAAAAAATCACATTGTAAGGATCATTGAAGACAACTATATGTATGTGGTTGTTTTGTTAAGGTTTTATTCATTTTGAGTGACTTTTAAAAGAAGATTAATATGTTCATATTTGTTTGCATTTTCCTCACCAACATTCCCTATAAAGCCTATCCCATTCCTTCTCCATTACCCCTTAACCTCAGTGAGCTCATGGTGTTTATTGGTATCTACTAGTTATTGAAAATGTTTTAAATTATCAATTTGCCTATTATATAAATATCCAGTAATTTTTTAATCATTAACTTAATTTACCACACCTATTTCTCTTAATTTCATGTGCAAGGATTTAGAACATTGTGTTTCATGTATAGGTTTACCTCTATAGTTAGGTTAGTTCTGAGGTATTTAATTATTTTTAAAGCAATTATGAACAGGGCTATATTTGTAGTTTGTCTATAAAAAGTCTAGGAGCTTTTTGTGTGTTGATTTTACCGTGCTCATCTGTTATTTTTAATAACTATTTGATGGAGTCTTTATATATATCATCCATATGTTTGTATTTATATGTATATATATATATATATATAGTTGAATAGTAATTTTACTTCTTGACTAGTAATTTCAGATCATTTGTATTTAAGGTGATTATTGGGATACAAATGCTTTTTTTGGTATCTTGATTTTTTTTTTGTAGTTTTCCTGTTATATTTTATTTGAATTCCTTTTCTATTATCTTATTATTATTATTTTCTATTAATTTTTGCTTAAAGGTTCTATGAAGATTAGTTTAAGGTGGACTATTTGTGTGACCCATTAGACAATCTGGTTTTGTCAGGCCACAGTGTTACTGTCTTACTTGGCCCCAATGTTATTTAGTTGTCTGTTGCCTTGATATTCTGCTCTTTTGCTTTGTAACAATCCCTCTAGATTTTCTTTCTTTTTCAAGAATTTATAAGACATTGACAAATATTTATGATTTTTGCTTCTTTCTTGAACAAAAATATTTCTGGGTGAAGGATATTGGACTAGAAGTCATTTTCTTTAAGTACTTTAAATATCTACTTCTAGACACTTTCTGTTTGTAATGTTCTGCTGAAAAGTTTGCCAATAAAGTCTGATTGATGTTCCCGTGTAGTAAAACTTTTTTCTCTTAATCTTTTTGAATGCTGTGTCCATTTTGGTTTTTAATAGATTTTTTAAATATTGAATTTGTCCATTGGGTATTATTTTATTTGTAATTCTTTGGCTGTTTTGGACCACAACCTCTGGTTTATTTCCCAGACTAAGATGACTTTTAGCAATTATTTTCGGAACTAATTTCTGCATTTTTCTCTTTCTCTTAGTCTGGGAACCTTATGATATGAATATTAGTTTTCTTTCCATTATTCTTAAAGGCATTTACACTATTTTCTTTAATTCTTTTTCTTTTTCTTTTCTTTTTCTTTCTTTGTTGTTCTATTTGTGTGATATCTAAAAATGGTTTCTTCTTTACTGGTAGTTCTCTCCACTGCTTCTGCTTTTCTGCTCTTGATATCATCAATTGTACTTTAACATTTCTGTGATTTTTTAATTCTAGTTGTAGTTGCCTCCTATTTTATGTTTATTCTATTGTTTTATATACCCTATTGCATGTGTGTTCCATAGGGTCCATATATGTCAGATCATTTAATTGTATGCTTTTATTTTATAAAATTTAAATTTTCAATGATATTTCAACAAAAATGGAAAAAACATCTAAAGCAAAAAAGACAAAGATATCTGGGAAACTTGCATAGCTACAAGCAACTTGAAACATAGCTAAATTTAGCACTCCAGATTGGAATCTAGCACAGAAAAAAATTAAGACTAAAGAAATTTGAATAAAGTTTGCTTTCACTTTCCAATAATAAATCAATAATGTTTTATTAATTGTTCCAGATGATTCATATGATATTGCTAATAGGAGAGTTAGTATTTCTGGGGTGTAAGAACTCTGTTCTCTAAATCATCTTTGCAATTCATTTTGTTTTTCTGTTTGTTTCCACATAGCTAGAGAACTGGAGTTGATCTCCCCAAACATATTTTTGACATAATTGACAGTCACATTTTCCCACTCAACAAACGGCCATGTCTTTCTAAGGAACTTTATCTAAAGTGCATTAATATTCATAAATACATCTGAGATCATCACAGTAGTTATTCCTTCCCCTAAGATGCTTTATTTTCCTGTTAAAATGCAAATATATTTCCCGGGAGGATGCACATGTTAAATCATTAGTAACTATTAGAAGTATGTTTCTATGAGATCAATAGTCTTCCTCTATTGCTTGACAAAATTAGGTGAAGATGATGGTTTTCAGGGAGCTGGTAGTCAGAACAAGAAATAATTGACTTAGAAGAATAAACTTACCTGAAGAACCTTGGTAAACAGTCAGATGGGAGGCATCAAAGAACCTCATTACTGGGGGAGGTAACAAAGGAGTTAGGTATTAGTCATGATCTTAATTAAAACATTTGTCAATGCCATAAATACTATTTGACATGTGGAGATATTTAGATATTCAGGCAGTTACATAGTCTATTTTAAATTATATATTTTAATTGCGGAATTTTTAAATGTGTAAAGCATGGCTATTTCAGATCAGTGTATATAAAAATGACATTCTAGAGCATTTACTTTAGAAAACTTGTAATTATAGCTATAATTTTCGCTTTGAAATCTATAAAGTCCTTTTCAAATAACTAGATTTTTTTCTAGGGTTTTTTTTTTTTTTTTTTTTTGATACAGAAAGTTCTTTCTAAGCTCTGAGGACTTATTTCTTTGAACATAAGCATCGTTACATTTAAAGAATTAAACATCTTACATGTATGTCTTTGGAATATAAAGTGAGAAACCACCTCTACCTCCCAGTTTGTGTAGCAGAACAGAAACCTTGCTTCAGGTTGTAAAACTACCTCTTGCCATAAAGATAAAAGAAATTTGTTTCTCTTCTGTGCAAAGGCTAATGCAACTGGTCAGCTCAATTAACATTAAATTTAGAATGAACTGTATGTGACAAAAGGTGCTATTAAATTCTCTTACTTAAGGACTAGTTATTCTTTATCTTGAGAATGTAATGAGTTTTATCTACTTGGCTATAAAGAAAAAAGTGAAATTTCCTTCTTTCTTTGCAACTTTAAGTGGATTGCCTGCAAAGTGCATCACTTTGCAGTTTAGTGCTTATTCTAAAATATAAGAATGTTTGTTTTTCTATTGCCTTTTTTAGAAAGTGTTACTGAGTTGAAAAAAAATTAAGTTACATTTCCCCAGAAATATGCATATGTATATACATTTGTAATATGTATCTATTTGCATTTTTTTTCTCATATCCAAATGGACAGATTTGTTATTTAAGAAAGAAAGGATGCTTGCACACTCAGGCTTGGGAGGAGAGCTGCTGTAGGTGTATATTTTGTTGGGATAACACAACTACCAAGTATAAGCATTATGTCCCCTAAAGTCTGAAGGATTCTGATTATCACAGTCTAGAAGAAGTTTTATTTTATTTTTCAAAAACCCTGATAAAGAACTGCATTATTGCTTAGTCCTGAAGTATAAAACATATAGATGATACAATGTGATTTTGAAAGACTATATTAGAAATATTTGTTGTTATGTACATACACCAGTATGTTCAGAATTACATAATGTTCTGATGATTGAGTTTTAGGATATAAAATAAGGTCTGAGCACAGTGCTATAAAATTATTTGTGATCAATTCTCAGGTATTCTTTGGTTTTATCACATTTTAAAAACTAACTGGAATTAATACAATTCCCTGGTGTCTTTATGTATAGGATGAGGGCTATTAAGATACTCTTTAAATAATGTAGCTAATGTTTGTTTATTTTAATTTATTGTGGTAATGGTCTGTAATGCTCTTTGTATTTTAGAGGTATAGGATTACTCCCCCAGGTGTTGTTACCAAATCACACTCACCACCAACACACCCATAGTTTACCACCAAAATCCGTTGTGCTCTCTCCTACCTTGCTGTAATCTCTCCCCTCCCCTTCACATTCTGGTGGCCTTTTCTCTATAGTTAGGTTTCCAGGGTTAGCTGTTAGTTTGTCTCTACCTGATCCTTTGTTTGTTTTCTTTATATTTCACATCTAAGTGACACCATCTGGTATTTGTCTTTCTCCTTCTGATTTATTTCACTCAGGTTTATTTTATGACGGGAACCTCTTGCTTCCCAGATGTTTTCTGTTTTGAACACAAACTCATACATGACCTGCTCTATCCTAAAGGTGCAGAGATTCTATAAGTACAATCCTATATGTGAGATGTGTCAAGAGTGTGTATTTGTGTGTGTGTGGTGTGTGTGTGTGTGCATTCAAATAAATGCAAACTGGCACTGAAATTATCCTTTTTTTTTTTTTTTTTTTAGTTTTCAAACTGAAACCTTTCTTCATGGTAATGACTCTTTATTTTAAAAAGTATTTTAATTATTGTTTGTATATCTATTATCACACTTTATTTTCCATGTGTATACTTCAACCTTTGAACAATAAATTGATATTACACCTATAAATCTACAAGTGTCACAAAAGACAATATGCTTTTTCCCTCTCACAGATAGCTAAAGAATACCCATGAAGAATACTTATATTCAGATTCTTACTTTGGTATCTTCTAAATCTCTTGATACCCCAAAGAACCTTTCACAAAGGACTTAAGTCCAATAGTCCTAAGGACCACAGATCTCTGAGAAACACTTTCCTACTAGAATTTCCACCGATTCATTGCTCTCTCTTTTCAAAGAGGGGACTGATACTGCAGCAGTGTTCTCATTCTGGACTAACAGCCATACCCTTTTTTTTTTTTTTTTTTTTTTTAAGACTAGGTCTTGCTATTTTTGCTGGTGGAACTGTGGGCTCTCGTTGCCGGGGGTACCACAGACTCAAGCAATCCCCAGCCTCAGCTTCCCAGGTAGCTGGGGTTACAGGCACGTGCCACCACGCCCAGCTATTTTTTTGGAAGTAGGTCTCACCACAGGCCCCAGGGGGGACTCGAACCGCGATCCCTAGCCCCAACCGGTTCATAGACTGAAGCTTACAGGCACAAGCCACGGTGCCCGGCAGCAGCCATACCCATTTTTGATTAGGCTTTTCTGTATATTTAGAACTTCACTTGCTCCTAACTGACCTTAGAACTAAGAACTATAGTTTAGTAGAATGAAAGATCTTGAGTTTGTCACTCAATGAAACTTGAATTCAATCATGATTTCAAGTTAGTGATATGTCTTACCTCTGCCTTTTAATTGTTGAGTTGAATCCATTTACAATGACTGTGGTTACTTGTGTGTCAGGCTTATCTATACTATGTTGTAGTTTGTTTCTAATATTTGGTTTTATTCTTTTCTGATTGTCTGTTTCAAAGAAAAGGGTTTTTTTTAGTTTCTTGAATCTATAGGTTCATGCCTTTTACCAAATTTAGGAAAAAAATCACTTTTTCTTCAAGAAATTTTTCATATTTACCATTTTTATGTTATCTTGCTAGGCATCAATAAAACATGTTAGATCTTTTATTACATTTTCTGCAACTTCTTAAAACTATTTTTACTTTAATTCATTTTCTGATTCATTCAGTCTGAGTAGCCCATTATGCTAAACTCAAGTTTATTGATTGATTCCTCTATTTGTTCCATTCTGTTTTTAAAATCACTCATTGAATTGTGTACTTTTGGTATTGTAATTTTCAGTTCTACATTTTTTTTGAATTCTTCAATCTTATATTTCCTTAGACAATTTTTATTTGCCAAAACATTATATTTCTTGTTTACTATCTGAAGTATTGGTGGCATTTTTCTTTGAATTACCATTTCCTTTCTTTTCAGTAATATATTTGTTTTTTTCACACTTTGGTTATTATGCCATACTCTGGAACTTACTCAAATATTCTGTTTAATCTGATTTCCTTTATTGGTCTTTTAGAAGGGAGAAAAGAAGGGAAGAAATCAAGGATTTACCCTTTGCTTCTGCTGGTACCTGGGAAGGTGAGAGTTTCCTTGTTACTGCTGAATTGAGCAAAGCTGGAAGTTCTAGTTTCCCCTCAACCTCTGTGATTCTTCCTTGACTGGGAGGAATAAGAATAGTTTTTTAATATCATATTTATAGCCTTTTATGCTATCAGATTCTCCTTATTTCTAGTTGGTGGTAGTGAAGATCTTTACTCTTTCCTGAAACCAACGCAGCATAAAAGTAGATGGGCAGGGCATCTTTCTCCTACTGGGTGGCAGTAGAAACTCAAATTCTCCATAGTATCTCTACTGATTCAGGGGGAAGCAAGTTGCAGTTACCTAAGGAGGATGAAAATCCCAGCATTGCATTAGGCTTCTATGACATTACCTGATAGGGAAGGAAGTGGGTGATTTATTGTAGTTAGGCTAAGTGTAAGCAAAGGCTCCCCAGTTGACCTTTGCTGGCTTGGTACATAGGTTCAATGTTTCCTCTGAGATGTTTGACAGGCCTGAAAAAGTTGCAGGTTGACTTTTTTTTCTGCTTGCTTAATTATCCCTTTTCTGTTTGTTGGGCTACTGAGATTTTATGGAGGCGCTGTGCATGTGTGTGTGTGTGTGTGTATCCATTGGTATTTTTGGTTTGTCAGCTTCTTCAGATCTAAGTCTGAGATAGGTAAGGCAAGAAAAGGACTCCTAGAATTGTATTTGTTAGATCTCAAGTTTTTCAGCTAGTAATTTTTCTTTTTCCAATTTTTAGAATTTTAATATATATGTTTGTGAACATATAATAACATTATACATATTTTAGTTTCACTTAGTATGAAGAGTAGGGAAACAGAAATCTACTATTCCTTTCTGTAAGAAAAAGTTCATTATGCTGTTTTGAAAAATATTTTCATTGTTGCTGTTTTATATATGCTGGCAATTAATTTCAGTACATCTGGCATAAGCCTTTCTACAAACTTCAGACTTATGTGTCTAACATGCTTATGTGTGATATGAGGAGAAATAAAAATTTCTGAGCGCTGAGAAAATTTTGTTTTTCTTGACTACAAGTGCACTAACATTAATTCAATTTTCAAAATCATACTTAGGTCTACAAAAATACCTTTTTAATCCATGTTTCTTTTGGAATAAGATTTGGGATAATCTAGGCAAACTTTTGTTCTATTAGTTGTAACTTATTTTCACTTTTTTTTAATCCTGTCCTCTTTTGACACATTTGGCATACCAATTACTGTGTGGAAACTTCATCAAGAGTCCCTGTTTTATTTGCTGCTCACTGAATGCCTCACTTGGTATGAGGTTATCCTCTTTTCTTTTCTAAAGAATCAATACATGGTTTATGGTGCTTTTAATAAGTAGCAAATAAACTGAATAAGATTTTATATTATTATAGGGTTATGGTATTTTCAATATTTTATGCCAGAAAATTCAATTGGTTATGTCTCTGAGTTATAGCTCAAATAAAAAAGAAAGTGTTTGATGGGTTATTTTAAAAATTACATGGATATATGTGAGTGTGATACATATATATGTGTGTATGATAACAAATAAACTTTTTAATAAAGTTAGTTCTCCAAAATTGACATGCCTTTGATGTGACCAGTGGTTTTTTCAGTCACTAATTATTTCAAAATGACATTTGCTTAGCAGTGGAAATGCTCTCACTAATAAGTCACACTTGGATAGTTTGCAAGGAGAGCTTCACACTATTTTGCTCTATTTAAATATGCAGAGAAAACCATGGCATCTTTTATAATACAGAAAATTTCAATCTTACTTCTGTTATTAGGTTAAGTATGTCTATTTTTAGGATTATAGAAATACCAAGTAAATGCTTATTGTCATAAAATTTAATTTCAATTACATTCTAAAGAACAAAGTTAGAGAATTTTCTTTTCTACCTGCTATCCTTCTTAAGTAATTTAACTGCTGTGCTTTGAAATTCATTGTTTTTATAATTGTATAATGAAAGTAAATGTGTTACTTTTCAATTTGTTGAAGTGATTGTAAATATCATTAAAATCATATAATATGGCCTGATTTAGTAATATTTGCTGATTATTTTTATTTTTCTTTGTGCTTAAATGTCTTAAATATATCAGACCATTTAATTCTTCCAACAATCTCAAAATATAATTTTATCTCACTTTTAATAGAAAGTACATCACATTTCTATAGATTGACTATCTTATCCAATTTATAACTATTAATTATTTAATAATCCCACCCCATATTTGTTTTATCTCAGAGTTTAAGTTAAACAACATATTATCTAATCCAAAGGAATTATTAGAGGAATTTGTCAAGATAAATTAAAAATACTTTGAAGTGGGAAAATGAGGTTCTGGGGTGTTAGACATAGTTACAGCTTGTCCTTCAACACAGGTTAGAGTCTAATTTACCATGGGTCATGTAAAATATCTAGAAATAAAAACCAAGCTAGAGCTATAAAATAAAAGTGACCTTTAAAATCCAATATTACAGACAAACAACTTTTGCCTGTGGAGGCTTTTGAAGGACAAAATGGGGATAGGAAAGTTAACTCTCATTTCCTAGAATATACTTTCTCAAGATAGGGCAGCAGTCAATAGAATTAAGGGCTTAGAGCCACTAAAATTAAAATGCATTTTCTACATTTGGAAAACTAACAAAGTTTCTGTATTTAAGCACAAACAAGTTAATAAAAACTAGAACTTCTGAAACAAGACAAAGTAACAAAAAAGCTAAGTTTCAAGAATTAAACTTTCTGTATTGCAAGGAGACTAACTGAAATAACTGTTGGGAGCAGGTATTAATATTAAAAGCAGCAAAGACTTTGCTGCCCATGCTTTGAATACTAATTTAATTGATAACTATAATGGCATTTCCTGTGCCACCATTGAAGTCAACTAAAAGAGAAGCCCAGTGCCACATTTGCTTACGTTTTCTGCATATTGTGGCATGATTTCCAAATTGTCTCTCAAAAGATATCTAGTTAGTATACACATGAAATTTCAGGTCTGGATTTTCTACCTTTTTTTTTTTTTTTTTTTTTTTTTTTTTGAGACTAGGTATCACTATTTTCGCCTGTGGAACCACAGGTTCATGTTGCCTGGGGTACCACAGACTCAAGCAATCCCCAGCCTCAGCTTCCCAGGTAGCTGGGATTATAGACATGCACCACTATGTCCAGCTATGTTTTTTTGGAACTAGGTCTCGCTACGTGCCCCCGACGGGACTTGAACTGCAATCTCTGGCCCTGGCTGCAGCTTCCTAGGCTGCCACTTACAGGCACGTACCACCATGCCTGGCTGGATCGTCTACTTTTTAATGAGACACAGGAATGGGTATTTTCAATAATCAGAGTTTGTTCTTATGCATATGTTGGAGCACTACATATTGGAAACCTATTTCCTAGCACAGGGAATAAGCAGACATGTTTCCTTTGACTAGTTGAGTATAACCAAATATCATAAGTACAACATTTGATTGTTAAAATTAATATTCTTTTGACAATTAGAAAATAACATTTGATGATCATAAAATCTAATACAGAGAATATCTGTAGTGCTTTCACCAAAATGGTTGCCCTATGTGTCATATCTGTTAGATTCTTGGGTTAAAAGACTTCTTATTAATTCCAACTTGTTGTGGATAATTTAGAATATAGACATTAGAAAAATTACATACATTCTACAAAAGAGTATCATTATTAAATAACATACTGATTAATGTGTTCAACTTGCCCTCTACTCTATCATTTGAAATAAATGGTAGCATTAAGTAATACTTTGCAAACTAAAAGCTAGCATGAAATTGGAGGTATTCAGTCCAAACAATATGAAATATTTGATTATGACAATTGCTCCTGAAATACAGTGAAACTTCTAAAACACATCACCGTAAGTAGGTCCTCATCATAAGGCATGTTGACACTAATTTCTTCTGAAACAGCAGCTGCTTATCAAACAAATTTTCTTTAGCTGCCATAGCAATAATAACTAATTTTATTGTGAGAGTATTTAAACATCCATCAGCATTGGCAAAGTTCACAGTATTTAGCAAGATAAGAAAGTTACAGCAAATGTATATACAAAGCATGTAAAGATAAATATAAAAATACTTAATATTACATTGACTTGTGGTAAATATGATAGTCAATTCTTAAACATAGAAAGTTATATATGAACAATGAGTTGGTGAATATTGAAACATTGTTTTAATGGGAAATAGATGGTTAGGTTCCTGTGCAACTCAGGTCAAACATTTTGTCAACTGATCAGTATTTAACCTTCTTTAATGTGTTTTTGTTTAAAGATACTTTATTTAGTATATAGTGATTTTTTATTTTTTGCTATTTTCATCACTGTTATATATATATATATATAAGCAATATATATATATATATATATAAGCAAATAATTTATTTATATATAAATTTCACATCTCTTTAATCCCTGGGATTCACCCCCCCCACCCTACCTGACCATTCCCCCTGATTTTCATTAACACTGGATTCATGTTGATAACATTGTAACTTATGTCATAAAGGTTAGTTGACATATTTATTTTCTCCACAGGACACATCACCACCTTTTTGTGTTTAGTATTACCAAATGGCTTGTCACCAACATGCTTGAGAGTCAAAAATCACCACACAAAAACACACACACAATTGTGACAGTTAGTTACTGACAATAAAAGGACAACAATGGATTCGTCAATGAAGCACAAGTCAAAGATGAAAAGAACACATTTACAATCTGAGAGCTGAAACCCAAAGACAGAGCATCACCACCTTGCTCTACCACTCCATAAAAATTTGAATCAGGCCACTCATATTTCCCATCATTATGTTATGAGTAAAAAAGAATCAACTGGTTATGTGACAACTGGTTATGTGACAAGGGATGCCAGGGAATTGTTATTAGCAAGTTACAGAAGGCTTTTCTTCAAGAAACTATGAGATCTGGAAAGCTAGGACTTGGAAGGTTTTGAGATTCTAGCACTATTTCTACTTACTAAGTTGTGGGAGGTAACACTATGTATGATTATTATGCAAATTGTGCAAATAGACTTGTACATTTGGGAGGTTCTTAAAAGAAAAGGGTAAATCAAACACATGGAAGTATTGTTCATCAATAATGGTATAATGCTTTTCTCGTGCAATTTCTAAGTTGGAAAGTGCTTACGATTATTTAAGTTATAAATATTTTTCTTTTTCACTTTGTATTTGATATCTTTTGCAGGAAGATATTTTAGTTGTTTAAATTACTTATTCCATGTTTTAGCAAAAGTTGAGGTAGGTGACTTTTTATTACCACCCTATTAAATGTTTTCCCCAATACATTGTGTGGACTAATCTCATCATTTTTCCAGTAGCTTATAGTGTAAGTCTAAGTCTTTAACTTGTGTTTTTATTTTCTCTATCTGAAACCATGAAATTTTATTTTCATCTTTTGGTTTCATAATACTTAATAAATAGTGAGCTTACCCTCTCAACTAAGAAGAGTAAAATCAATATTTTTTTCTTTCTAGTTTATTCATTCAAAATAATCCCTCCAGTTCCATCCAATTGTGTCACAAAACTAAAGATATGAGATATATATATATATATATATATATATATATATATAATGACTAAGTACTATTCTATTTCTATGCAAATATCTTAATCCACTATCAGTTTTTGGGCATTTAGGCTATTTCTGAAGCTTGGGTAATATAGTGTGCAGTATATATATATATATATATATATATATATATATATATATATATATATATATATATATAGTCCCTTCAAATTAGTGTTTCTTCAAGCAGATATTAGGAATGGAATTGCTGGATCATATGGTAGATCTATTTTTAATGTTTTGAGACCCCTCCAGGCAGTTTTTCATAGGGGCTAGATTAGTGTATGTTCTCAACAACTGTATAAATAATCTATTCCACAACACCCACACCAACGTTGTTTCAGGTCTTTTAGATATGGGCCATTCTCACAAGTATGAGATAATTTTTCATTGTGGTTTGTATTGCATTTCCCTGTTGACAAGTGATGATGAACCTTTTTATCATGTGCTTGTTGGTATCTTCTGCCATATTTGCAGATGTGTCTATTTATCTCTAATGCCCATTTGATTGCTTTTGGATGTTTGTAGATTTTGCTTACTAACCCCTTGTTAAATGTATGAGCACATGTTTTTACCATTTAGTGGGGTAGCTTTTTGTTTTAATGATTGCTCCTTTCACTGTGCAGATGCAGTCCATTTGTTTATTTTTGCTTTAGCTCCCCTTGCTATTGCAGTTTAGTCTCCAAAGTTATTCCTAAAGCCAAAGTTGTGGAATGTTTTGTTTTTTTATGTATATTTTATGATTTCAGGTTTTATAGACACCTTTTAGTCATCTTGAGCTAATGAAATAAAAATATTTTCTATATGCCATTCATCATAAATTTGTAAATTTTAAAGTAAATTATTAAGTATTGCTTTAATAGGCATTAGAACTATAGTTTGATATTAAAAAAGAACTTAACAGCTTTTAGTCTCTCTGTCATAAAATAAAATGTACAATACTATGTATCTAGGTTATTTTAATTCACATTAAAAGTTAGAATTCATCTAGGTGTAACACATTTTTATTAAAATTATTTCTATGTACTTATACAACTTTAGCCCAGTAATTTCAAGATTTCATATTTTCATGATATTTTTCCACTTTTTTTATATTTGGTGTATAAGAATGCTATTGATTTTCTAATTTTATCTTATCATACTCCAGTTCCTTGGACTGTTTTTATAATTCAATTATGGTTCTCTTGATTCTTTTGGTTTTATAAGTATATGATGCTATTATCTGAAAATAACAATAATCTTATCTCTCCTCTACATTTATGTTCTTTATTTTTATTTTGTAGCTTAGTGCATTTATTACCAAATAAATTTATTTAATTATATGCCTCTCAGAATTATTTTTCTCTGTTGTGTGTCAGGTCGAGACGTATTACCTTCCAACACTTGGATACACAGAATTATCAGCTAGGTGAGTGATTGTGGTCTCTAATATGTTTACATTGATTTATATAATTGCATAATCAGATATAATGAACTTTTGCAAGATATGATCTTCTATCTTTAAATTTTACTCCCTGAAATTATTATTTTTGTGAAAATCCCTAAGTAACCTTAGCATTGTTCTCTGACCACTTTTACTAATTCACTTAAACTTTGATTCTTTTTAAAAATTAAATAAATATTGAATACCTGTGTAAATTCAATAGATAAAATTGGTAAGATTATAAAATTTGGTATTAACTTCTATAGGCTCCAGTCTTCATCTTTAAATATATTTGTACTAGTTGTAACGATCTTACAAAAACACATTTATTGAGTTGGTTGGAAATTTTGTGTGGAATTGTATTTTAGATAAGAAAAGGTCCAGCATAGTAGTCCAAAATTTTATGTAAACCACATAAGTTAATGTTTAAATGTACATACATCCACATAAAATATTTGATCAAAATTACTACAATAACTTCAATTTCTCCTGGGGGAGAATTTTTTTTCCTCCAAATTTAAATGTGAGGAATGATTACTGGCTCATTCTCTAGTAGAATAAAAATAATTAAGTGAGAACCTTTAGTAATCTTCATTGTTATGTTTCTATCTATAGAAAGAAACAATGTATTTGAAAATTTAAACATTAAAAAAAGTTTGTATCTTGTTAAAGTGTACTTGTTTTTTACCATAGTTATAACATGGTTCTTTGTGTTTGCATTTATTTATCTTTCATTATAAAGAAAAATTTTGTTTTGATTATGAATTACTATATTCCAAAACTTTTGTTATAAATTCCATACCTTCCATTATATATTAGTTTATTTTAGTTTTATTGTATTTTATATTATATTTAAATTTAAATATATGGTTAGACATCTAAAAAAATTTAGATAGAATGATTTTTATTTAAATCCAGTTTATATGTTTATATAAAATATTCTAGGTATTATATAAAGTTTATATCTTCTTATACTTAGTGTCATATACTAAGTATATGGTATTGTACTTATATATTATACTTTATAAAATTATATAGTATACTTAGCATTATATAAAGTATGTAACTATTCTATGTGTTATATAAAGTATATAAATATTCAAAAAATATAGGAATTTGATTTTGTGACTTTTATTCTCAGCTAATAGCCTCAATTTCTTTATGTACTCTAGGAGAGCATGCAGATAAATTCAAATTTACCCAAGGGGTCACTTTGCAAAATTTATCTTTATCTAAATTATAAGGAAATCTCTCATGACATCTTGGAATGTCATTAATTATGTAGAGGTTGGAGGAAATTTCCTCTACACTTGGTGTTCTCCTTTGACTGGTCAAGCAAACAAACATCAGACTGAGAAGTGGAAAAGTACAAATTTAGTTACATTCATATAGAAAATCTGCATGGATATAGAGTCTAAAAACAATGGGAAAAAGTTTACCAAATGCTCTGTTATTAGATACTTGCTGTATTATATAAGTAGACTTTTCAGAATAAGATTATCTTTGGCAGGAATCCCAATTCTGGGTAATGGTCCTAATTTGTGTTTTTCTTGGTAGTTAAGGTATTGGTAAAAGTTTCTGGTGATCCTGACACTTTGATTGACTGTAGCTTGAAATAATACATGTGGTAAGATAACACATTTTAGAAAAGTGTATTGTGAACACCTTGTGAAAGCCAAAATAAACATTTTGGGAAGCCTGTCCTTCAGTTACTAATGCTTCAGAGTTGGAATGAAAAGTAATAGGGGATCTGTGGTCTCTTTTCTTCAACTTCATATTGATGCTTAATGTGGAGCACCACTGTGAAAAGAGTAGACTTGTATAAGAACAACTAAAGTCTCCTCATAAATTCAAAAACTATTATAACCTCATTGATAAATTAATCTAAGTTGTTACCTTTGTATATAAAATGTCAGAGTTTTAAAGTATGTGCACATTATCATACCTATATTATTCTGCTAAATTACAGCAGGGAATTTTGTTTCCAGTTTGGAATCTTAAATTTCTTCTTCAGTAGTTGTGGTTAACCTCCAAAAGAAATTGTGTAGCCCTTACAGTGTCTTTCATATTAGAATATCCTAATAGAATAATAGGACACATGATATTACCAAAGCACACCAGCTATATATCCATGACATGTAGAAAAGACAAACACGTACCTAGAATATAATGTGGCTACTATAGTTCTCATAAAATGGCATTTCTCAAGCAAGTAAAAAGTTCCCATAGAGAAAACAACATGCTATAATCTAGGCTCACACTACTATTAGTATAATCTAGGTTCAAATTTCTAATAACAAATAGGATTGACAATAAAGACTGTGTACTTTATAATATTTGGGGTAAGAATAGAGAAATGGATGCTAGAAAATAAGACTTTCTTGTTTTGTAATTTCAACAGAATGCCAACCAATTGCTACTAGTTGCTGGGTTTGTAATGTGTGAAATTAAAAGTAAATTGAATTTGGAGGCTGGGAAGCTATATTGTTTAAAGTTTTAAAAGACTACACATGCACTGCTTTTATTTAAAATAACTACCTTTTAGAAGAAGTTGTATGAGTAGGAATTGGATTTTTGTCAGTGAATCTTAACTAGAATTAAATTAACAACTCTGCCATGTCAAAGAATTGCTTAGGACTTTTTTGAGTATTCATTCCTCATGATAGTATGTTATTAGCCAAAAGACAGAGCATCAGCCCCAATGTTATCTTTAGGATACTTTAAAAGCTAATCCTAACCTAGATAATAGTGATTCCATAGTTTTTCTTTTTCTTTTCTTTTCTTTTTTTTTTTTTTTTTTTTTTTTTTTTTTTTTTTTTGAGACTGGGTCTCGCTATTTTTACCTGTGGAACTGCAGGCTCATGTTGCCCAGGGTACCACGGACTCAAGCAATCCCCAGCCTCAGCTTCCCTCCACGCCCAACTATATTTCTTTAGAACTAAGTCTCGCTACGTGCCCCTGGCGGGACTCAACCGTGATCCCTGATCCTGGCCGCGGCTTCCTAGGCTGCCGTTTACAGGCATGCGCCACCATGACCAGCAGTTGAGTCAATAATTCTTAAAAAATATAGTTCTCAAAATGAGTTTACTTAATGTATATATTTTAAGTATCAATAGATAAATGCTGAGTTATTAATACTATTTATCATTTATGAGTCAAGATCAGAATTTTAGGGATGAGAAGGAAATTTTTATATATAAATATGAATAATGCACAGGTACTTAAATGCATCTTGTAAATTTTATTATTACATAAAAACGATTAATGTTATAAATATAAATATTCAATTGTAAAAACCTCACATTATCTTTACTGTGTCTCTTCAGAAAATTATATGAGTTTAATGATTCATCTATCCTTTCCATATTTTTTTCTCAAAGAAAATTAAAAGAAAAAAACCTAGAAAAAGTAGGCATGGTTTTCTATTCCTACCTCACTTTTTATTATATTTTTCATTTCCTGGCAATTTTCAAAATTGCAAGACATTATTTACCTGTCACATTTGTAATTCACTGGAAAATATTCCTTGAATGTGACTGAGAACAGAATAGCTAAAACAAAGAAACTGGGTATAAAACATTTTGTCCAACTGCCATGATTAGCATCATTAGTTGAAAATCTCTGTGTTAAAATTTAACCTGCTAGAGCTACTCCTGTCTCAGAGCCCTGGGCGGAGGGGGCTGGGTGGGGGAGGGGTGGGTTTGGGGTGAAGGTGGAAACCTCTGAAAACTTTGACCAGAAAGAGGCATAGTCAAGAACAAGGAGTTTTCTCTCTGGACATGGAATTATTTCTCCCATCATTAAGTGCAACTGGTTCTGCAACTGAGATTTTCTCAAGGTAGTCCTCACTGAGAAATCCTAAAGTCAATCAGTTTTGCCTAAAGATAATAATATGACTTTCTACATGTAGCTGTGCTATTTGACAAAACTTCTTGTCCTTTAAATTTATCATTAATTCTACTAGTAGCTAATACAGTGGACTTGCTATTGTGGGTACAAGTATTACTGTCCCGTGGTTGACTTTCTAAGGATCTGAAGACATGAGAAATATTCCTCTAAAGAGTTACCAAGAGCGAGAAAAGAAACAGAAGCATGCCAAAGAGAGATAGATTGGTTTATTTGGCTCTGACCTCTTTTAGCTTAACAAATTACAAGATAGAAGTGAAAATTTGCATTAGTATACTTTCATACAACTCTTCCATTTAACTCTATTATTTCAAATATATTCTAATTGATTATAAACTCAGAACAGATCTACTTTTCTTTGGAAGTTCAAGTCAAAAATATTTACTAGATTTTTTTTAAAGTTTATTAATTTGAATATTTTAGGATCAAAACAATATGCCAAAGAAAGTTTTAGATGATGAGGAAGAAAGAGTTAAATTTCTGCTCACAAATATTTTACAAGGTCAAATCATGATTTAAAAGTGGTCGCATTTCCACGGATTTGTTTGAATATTATATTTTACTTTCCATCTTATTGTCTGACATTATTCTAAAATTATCAGGAATTATAAAGTTTTGTGATGTCCTGTAAATTACTTTCTGAGGAAAGAGTTTTAAAATTATCATATATGTATAACTATTATTACTTATAAAATTGCTTATAGATCTAACTTCTGAAGGTATAAAAGTCCTTGAATTAATGCTTCAGCAAATATTGGTTTTATCATGAATTAGAAGCTTTACTAAAATGAAACTGAATTAATAATAATTGACAAAGTATAAAGAATGTTGAGTGAGAGCAAGTACCATTGTCTGGCAATTTTTAACCACTGGCACTATAAAAAGAGTTGTTTAAAAATACTAGTGTGGCCATGATATGACACATAATTAATTTTCCTTTGAATTGTAAGGTCCAGTTTTAACAGGAATGAGTTATAATAACATAAATGAGAGATTATCAATCTCTTATTATAATGGTTATTGCCTTACAGTTTTAGAAACAACTCTGGATTATTTATTTTCTATGAAGTGATGAATGCAGTTTGAAATTAATGAGTTGTGCACTATTGGACCTGTTTGTGGACACCTGGGGAGATGTATATTTCAGTCTCCTACAGAAGAACTGACATTAAAGGGCTATATATTAAAACTTGGCATTGACTGAACTGGTTGACAGACTCAAAAAAATAAATTTAGGTAAAAATATTTCCTATATGTAGACACTCAGTCTACATATGGTAGGATGATGTCAGAGGAGTTTCCCTGCATCACTCCTAGGGGGAAAATCTTACAGGAGTTCATCAGGATACTGATCCAGAGGATCCTGTCACTTGGAACAAAAGAAGGGTACTTCTTAGACATTGATATCAACACTGACTGCGCCAGAAGGGACACTACGAATATTCAACATCATACAAAAAATTAAAAATGTAGATAAAAAGGTGCTTAGAGACTGTGACAGGGAATGAAGTTCACAGTGCAAACCTTGGTGACCTGTAGAAGAAGAGATGGTTAATATGGATGCCTACACTCTTAACTGAGAACAGCTACCTGCAGAGAAGCTGGGGTGTCACAGGTGGGATGGGTACCCAGCGAAGAGGAACGGTACAGAATGGCCCTCCACTTACTCTACCACCTTAGGACTCAAGCTGATCTTGTAAAGCATGGAAGTGTGGGGATCAGACTGGACAAATGCATATCCTCTGGGAACCCAGAGAGGAGTGAAATTAGCAGTATCGTATCTTATGGTGTACAACTTTCACCAGTGACTAGATCCTTTCAAATCCTCTCCCTTTCTCTAACTCAACAGTTATAGAACAGTTATTCTCAGCTTAAATGTATTGAAATACCACAACAAGTAGGGATCTTTAATACCTCACTTTTGTTATTGGATAGGTCAACCAGACCAGAAAATAAGCAAGAAGACAAAGCCTAAAAGAAAACAATTAATCCCATGACTTAATAGACACTGAACCCCCCACCTCTAGTAAGCTGAAAACATTCTTCTAAAGTGTACTTAGTATACTCTGCAGAAGAGGCCACATAGTGTATCACAAAACAAGTGCCATGAATTCGTAGTAACTGAAGTTATATTAGTAGCTCGTTTGATCACACTGGTATCAAGCTAGAGATCAACCACAGAACTGAAAGGATGTACATGCATCTCTCTTAGGATACTGGGGTTTATATTTCTTCATTGCTTTAGGTTGACTCATATTACATCTTTTTTTATTTTCTTAGCTTTAAGTCTGTACCAGGTCATGGATTTTAATACCATTTTCATAGAGTTTATTTCTCATCTCTAATTTCCACTGTAGCATCTACATGATGGTTAATACTTTTCTGGACATTAGAGATAGGCATATAGAAGTAGTTATTTAAACTCATATTAATCTATTTCCCTTTTTAAATGTTGAAGGTAATGATATTGGAATAAAAAAAGGTATAATTATAGACTTATTAACTTCATGATATTAGGTTTCTATTGGGTTTTCCTTTGCGAGTTCCTTTTGAGGCCTCCCTCTACCACTCAATCTCTTCTCTCTCAGGGAAACAGATATGGGTAATTGTGATGAAGCATTAAGAGGTAGATAAAAATGTATGTCAAATATGTCTGTGTTCTGAGAAGCAGTTCTATGACATTAAGTAGTGAAAAGGCAGGAGATAATTCAAGAATACAAACAGTTTTTGGGGGAAGAGAATGGTACATAAAAACCTTTCTTCCTCCTTATATTTCTTTCAATATGTCCTTTTTACTTTTTATAATGAACTTACTTGTGTTAATTTTCAAAGCTATATAGTCAGCTTTATAAAAATAAATAAAATTTTGACAAGCTAAGTACCAGTTTGGGTACTGCATACAGATTTAAGTAGACAATGGTATTAAAAGTACTCCTTTCTCCTCCAACCATTACAAAATTCTCCCAGTAGATTGTTTTTCTCATTTCCATACATAATTAGGAAAAAATATAACTAGATATAGAAATGACTAGGTATATGAAATTTAATACTGAAACAATAGTAAGTCATATAATAGTTCCTTTTTTAATAAAGAAAATTAATGACATAGGTACAAAAGACAAGCTTTTTTTTTCCAATGAAGACATATATTTTAAATAAATATACTAAAATTATATCACATATTTACAAATTCTAGAATATCAGTGACATTAGTAATTTTCTGGGAAAAATAAAATTTTAAATTAAACTGTTTAGAATAAAAATAAACATAATTCCTTTAGAATAGAAATATCTGAAGAATATATTTGGTTGGTAGTAAAATTTTTCAGTTATTTACAGATATTTTAATACCTATCAATAGGGATGAATGGCAATTTTATTAAGATGAAAAAATAAAGCTAACCAAATATGTCAAAATGGATTTGCTCATATCAGTAACTTAATGAACATTTCTTATATGATTCAGATGTAAACTAGTATAGTGTAATCTTATTTGCAAAATAGACAGATACAAAGATAATTTATAGTTTCCCTAGAATTCCTGAATTTACAGTCATTTCATAGGCACTAGAAAATGAAGTCTTGCCAAATGGTAGCATCTTCTCAAACCATTCTTGATTTTGCTAGCAATAGTTTTTGTTTTATTTATTTGATCATATTTACAAATACTGCATAGTTCTTATAAACAAATGTCATGCAATTCTAGATATAGTCTTGTTCATTCGCCTTGCCATCCTGTGTCTTTTCAGAGTTACATCTCACCTGTAAATACTGACTAAACTCTAATAATGTCAATAAGATGATTTGATAATGATTCCTACATTTGTGCTTTTACTATTCCACAATTTCTTTTTTTATTTTAAAAATTTATTCTTTAAATCAATACTTCCCCCTTTCTCCTCTCTTTGGTGCCCCCTTCATTCTTTCACAACTCACTCTTTGTTTAGTCTGTGTTAAGTAGATTAGTTTCTTTCTTCCCTGTGGTAGTGTTCTTTCATTGGGTGAAGGACTGTGTTCTCCAATCAGCCGAGCCTTGATCGTAGGTTTTCAGTCTTAAGTTTGCCTTGGGTGGACAGTCTATATTTATTTGTGGTCTGGTCTGTCCATGCTTTCTTGTCGGAGGCTGTCTTTTCCAACCCCATCTCTGTTGTTTTGCTGCTTTACCTTATGGTTCTGGTGTCAGGTTTAGGGGGTCTCACCCCCTGTCTTTGCTGGTGAAGAAGTTTCTCTGGGGGTACAGGCAATTGTGATTGGCCATTGTAGATGATCTCCTCTGCCTCAGTTTGCAGCTTTGCTGTGGGGCTGATGCCCCCAGTCTTTGACTTTTTTTCCCTCTCCTGTAAAGTGGGGAGGGGAACCTTGCTCTCTTAGAAGGCTGAGATGAGGCCTTTTGCATTTTCCAGACCTGGTGAGTGCATATGTGTGCTTCATGATACTGTGTTTCCATAGATGTTTCTCCAATGCCCACCTTGGGCTGGGGCCTGGAGGCAAATGCTTCAGCTAATCTGGGCTGCAGACGGCTGCCCCGGTGCAACAATCATCCACAGGTGGTGGGACTAAAAACCATTCCCCCTCCTGGGCTCTCCAGACTTGTGGGGGGGCTTACCTCAGTCTTCTCTGCCTTTGCTCGCTGCTCTCTAGGGTTGGAAGAATGGGAGCCCTGGGCCATATGGAGACCTCCGAGCTTATCTGGCTATCCCCGGTGGTGTGCAGCTGGTCTGCACCCCACTGTGCTCTCCAGACAGAGGATGCTACCTGTCCAAGGCCTCCCATATTGGTGCGGCAACCTGGATGGGGTGTTGCCCCTCCCGCCTGAACCTGAGGCAGAAGGGGCAGAGCTCAGGGCTGCAAGAAGGCCACCTGACTGACACGGCTACCTCCAGTGTTGTGCAGCTGGCCTGCATGCCCCTGCGCCCTCCAGATAAGAGTATGCTACCTGACCAAGGCCTTCCAGGCGCAGCCCCACAGTTTTTATTTTTTAACTGTGGTAGGAACATTTAATGTGTCAATGGGTGACTGGATTTGGAATACATGAGCACGTGGAATTTACAAGGGAATATTTTTCAGCTGTGAGAAAGACAATTCTGCCATTGTGACAACACCGATAGATTTTGAAGGTACTATGCTAAGTTAAGTAAGTTAGACAAAGACTAACACTGTATGATAATAGGTATACGTAGAATATAACAAAGCTGAAATCTTAGAAACATGGAATAGTATCAATTATCAGTAGCTTGAAGATGGGGAAAATGAGAAAGATAATAACTTTCATTCAGTTAATGGTTAGAAATAATGAGATGTGGTGAGAGGATATGTAAGTACTGGGGATCTAATGTACAATCTGGTGAATATAGTTAATATGCATCACATGCTGGGTAAAATGTTAATCATGTGATGAGACTGAGTTGTTAACTAATAGTGTAGTGAGTATAGTGATAATCATTGTGTATACACATCATATCAGCACCTTTGACATTTAAATCTATGCAAATTTATGCCAGTTATACCACAAAAAAGGGTAAATGTGTAAAATCAGAGAAGTTTGGTATAAATTTTAAAACATACAGAAATATATAACTTAGAACATGATCTTGTAGCTTGATTTGATAAAAAATGCATATAACCATGTAAGTTCCAGTATGTGATATTAAAACTAGTTAAGATTAAAATTCCTGCATCATGCAGCAGTCCCTTATCTTTAAGAAGCTAGCTCAATTTTCTCTTTACATGCATCATATAATAATTGTCAAACTAATAAAATTAGGCCCTTAAAGAACAATAAGCTAGTTGAAATTATCAAACTACAAGAATACCCTCTTTTCTTTGTATTTGTCATCTAAAGAGCAAAAATACAGGAATGCTTAAGGCCAAAATTTCAACACCATAATGACTTTTTGGGTGTAAAACTAGATATGAGGCTGTTTGCTCATCTCTGTAAGAGACATGAAATTAGTATTTTTCAGTGATATTAAATGAGATAAAATATGAAAGGAAATCCCATACAACACTTAATAGTGACATTATTGCTGTCATTATTATGAAATATCTCTCAATGTTAAAGCCATTTCTGTAGCCCTAAGGTAAAACATTTGCCAGAAGCAATACAAAATGTTAATATACTTTTATGTTTGTTTCTGCATCTTCTGTCATCTCTCGCTGTAATGATTGTTTTTATGTTTCTACACTTTTTTTTTTCTATAAGCTTCAGTGCAAGGTATCTTGTGTAGCCTCTTAGACTTCCAAATTGAACACTTTACTGCCTCATGTATGTTTCTATAACAATTTAAATACCAACTCTAATAGCCTTTATAGTGTTTGTCATTGATTTTAGTTTATAAATATCTTTCCACTGTACTGCTAGCTTCTCAGTGCCAGAAATATCTTACTTATTTTCACATATAAACATGTATAAATGCTTTAAAAATGCATATATGTATACTACTCTGTTAATCATACTCAGAAACATTTTAAGCACCTACTGTGACAGGTATCATTTTCCGTACTGAGGATGTAGTAGCCACAAAGGTGTGATTTTCATGGACTTTGCATTCTAACAATGGAAGGGGATAGTAAACATACTAACAAATAAATACATTCGAACTGAAGATAGTTTCAAGTCATCTGAGAAGAAAATAAAAGTGATATTCATGGCTCTTTTTTTTTTTTTTTGAGACTAGGTCTCGCTAATTTTGCCCATGGAACCGCAGGCTCTCGTTGTTCGGGGTACCACAGACTCAAGCAATCCCCAGCCTCAGCTTCCCAGGTAGCTGGGATGACAGGCGTGCGCCACCATGCCCAGCTATTTTTTGGAACTAGGTCTCGCTATGATCCCCAGGTGGGACTCGAACCCCGATCCCTAGCCCCTGCCACTTCATAGGGTGAAGCATACAGTCACGAGTCACCGTGCCTGGCTTCATGGCTTTAAATAGTTGTTCAATGAAAAGTTCTCTGAGAAGATATTTTGAGCTGAGTCCTGGATGATGAGTCCTGGCCATATGAAGGATCTGGGGAACCAGGGTCTGAGACAGAGACAAAAATCAATTAGGAAGATCCAAAATTGGAACCAATTTTAGACCTAAAAAATTAATATTTGAAGGTAATTAGAATTTTCTTTTATTGAAAATCAATTTTAATTCTCCATAGGAAGTCTTCACAGATGCACTGATGTGGAAGAATGAAATGGTTAAGTGATACTTTCTAAGGATACTTTATATCTTCTTACATCATATATAAAGGGATTTAAATAACTAATATTCAAGAGTTGGTGTTCGGGACTTAAATTATTTTTAGTGGACACAAAAATAGTCAAAGAAAGTGATAGTACATACTGAACAGATATTTCTTTAAAAGTTGGAGACAAGTGATACGAAACCTTCAATTTGTTATACTGTATGTAAAAAGATACAATAAAGCTTCAAAGAAGATAATGAGTAAAAGGATGTTTGTGATAGGTAATCAGGGATACTGTACAAATGTGATAAAGTTTTAGAAAATACAAATTAAAACTTGAAGGTCACAGCTTCGGTGATGCTCTAGCTGTTTGCTTTACAACTCTCTCAATCTAGGTAGGTTCTAGCAGCTAAAGGTAGAAACCCTTGGAATTATCTTCACATAGTTTTTAATAATGAACGGGGGGAAATAGTCAACAAAGAAAGAAATGAAATGAAGTTTCCGAGGTTAAGGAAAGGAGAGAGAAGAGATTAAAGGGTTATAAGGGAGGGTGGTATTGAAAAAATCTAACCACTAAAAGTTAAAGAAGATAGAAAAACAGGATACTACAAAGACAAGCAATGATAAAAAGAAAGCAAAGAATAGGTTGATAAATTTTTAATCCAACTATATCAATTAAAAGAAAAGCAACTACCTTCCTTTTGGGTTGAGGAGAACTGGCACTTAACATGTGGGTTAAGCACAACTAATCAGTTGCTCTGTCTGGAAGTGTTAATCTTGAAAAAGTCACACATGTGTTTGGCGTCAGAGATAATATGTGAGAGCTAAATGTAGGTCCTAGAGTTTTTTAGAAAAATGTTAGTAACAATGATAAAAAATGATAGTAACAATGGTAGCTTGCAGTTATAGCAGATATGGTAGGTCTATCTAAATGTTTCAATGTGCCTTACCTTATTATTTGCACTAATTTCATTTTAAAAGTCTATTAAATTGATTTTATAAGTTACATGAAGTCTTCTAATGAGTTATATTGATGAGATCAATAATTACTGATTTAAAATCAAATGACACCTTCTTAGTACTTTTTAATGTAAAAGTATTTCATTGTGCCTTTGTTTAATTGCAATGGACTGAAAATAAAATTCTAATTAGCTTAAGCAGCAAAAATTGACAGGAAAATTTGTGTTCTGGTCACAGAAACAAATAGGCACAGCAAACTAATAATTAGATTATTATATAAGAAATTTATTTCAGTCAACTGATGATCTATGAGAAAAATATGAGTAATGGAACAAAAAGTGACTGGGGATGTTATAGTTGATAACTTTTTTCCTTGGGTAGTAATGATTTACAATCATTGTCTAAGTGAGGATAAAAATAATCAGGCAACTGTGAATACAATGATATCCATACATATTTTTTACTGACAGTCAGTAAAATGGATTTTTTCCCTTTCTTTTCTTGTCAGATTAATCTTAAAAATAAATATCCAAATTGTGCACTAGAAAGTTACAGAGTAACTCAAGATAATGGTGTTTAAGTATACCTGTGTTCCTCTGGTATTAATTGAGAATTTGCTTGTGATTTTATTTCTTTTGCAAGATTCATGAGTGAAGTTTTTTTTTTTAGGATAATTAAAGCTATTCATTATTTTTGTTTTGAAATTTCCATTTTTTTTATCTTTGACCTGGTTTCCTTTTTAAATAAGAATTTCATTTTACTAATGAGTTTGTTTTATGTCTTACATGTACAAAATGAAACCACTGTTTTTCAGACTATGTATGCCTAGCCCTCCAACATTCAACCTGGTTTCTGTCATCTTAATCCCTCTTTCCCATGGTGTGTAAGCACACCTTCACACCTTCAGTTGAAATCACATCTTAGTGTGCTTCTGTCATTGTTTGAGAGCTATCATCACCTTCAGATATGTTCATGGTATTAATAGGTGAATAATTTCTGTCTAGTTTTAAACTTTGCTTCTAAGCAAGTTTGCAAACTTATGTCAGTTATGAATTAAGAACATTTGTAAAATTATCTGATTCTAAAAGTTGTGAAGAAAAGCAGATTAGCTATGTTTAAATGAGATTAAATGAACTCAGAGGAAGGCGTGAAGGAATTGATTGTTTTGTCTTTATGGAAATGATGAATTTATCTTAAGACACTGAAACATGTCATCTTGATATTTTTGTTTTATAAATTTTCCTTAGTCTGTTTATTCATCAAAGTTACTTCTGGGAAGTGTAAGTTATACCGACTCTTTTATTTTCTGACAATCAGTATGGACAATAATGTCCTAAGGTTTGTAATTAAGGAGAGTTGGGGGTTCTGCTTAAACCTTGAAGCCTGAGTTGTTTCTTCCCAATTATCCTTTACCCCCCCCCCCCCAAAAAAAAGCACTAACTTGGTACTTCAGCTCTTCCTGCAGCTCTAATTAAGGTTATTGAAATATCATCTTTCTTATTGTTCCTTGCATTTATGGCTTCCCTGGGACCACTCAGGAAAAGTGATGCTTGACAAGACAAATAGTCTGACATTTTTGTATCACTGTCTATCAAATTAACTTAATTTCTAAAAAAATTCAATTAAGGAACAAAGAATGGTATATAAATATCCCTCTGCCTTAATTCAATCAATAAAGCAAGGTGAGACTTTCAGAGAAATATCAAAGTCCTAATCAGAATCAGGCATATAGACCCATTTGAAATGTTGGACAGGCCAATGAAAGGTGTCTCCAAAAAATGAAATACCTTCTAGCATCCATATATCTATAAAGCTCAGACTTAGTCTTATTTGACATCTATTTTTAGAATGATTGCAGAAGACTAAAAATAAGAGAAAATGTAAAATATGCTGAGCCATTTTTTAATCTACTTTACAATTGTACAGATTGACCATGAAGATTAATTTCAAATAAGCCTTTCTTGATTCACTATTTGGAGAGTTCATATAGCTTATCCTGATATATTTTTTTTTTCATGTTTTCTTAAATCAGTTTGTATTGGCTTTTTTTCTTTTAAAGATATCCGGGGTTTGTTTCTGCCTTACCTGCTTCTAATTTCACTTAAATATGCCTATTTTGGTTCTTGCTTTTCATGCCCTGAGTACCTGTGTTCCTTGTTCCAAATTCTCACTGTAGTGTTTCTCTTATAATGCAATGTCAGGATATCCTTGCTTTGGGAGACTTTGAAAAATGAAATATGGTCACTGGTAAGAACAAGTTGATGTGTTATGTGAGGATTGTTTTATTTAGAATTCTATTCTGTTGGTTGCAGTATTCACCCTGCATTTAACTATGGGTATTTGTCCAATACAGTTTAACCACATCTACTTTCCAACATGTGTTTGCTTGGCTGAATTTGTTATGTTGTTAGACTTACATGAATCTTTCTCTGAGTTCCAGTCACAAAATTGAATATATAGACACCATTCTCAGAAATAGAAGGCTATATTGAATTGAAATGATTTCCTCTGGGCACAGTTAGTCTGTGTTTTTTTTTTTTTTTCCTATGTCTTTGTTCTTTATTTATTCTTGTAAGCAAAATTATTTTCTTTACCAGGCTATTATTCAATAGCCTTCTGCAACATATCTGACATACTTTTAGTCCTTATTCTTGTGAAATAGTACAGTACAATGCCTGAAAATTGATGTACCTTATAAAATCAAACCAGCCATATTTTTTTGGTAATAATCTACTTTCATTTGCAGTGTATCTGTTGTATTATATTCTGGTTTGAAGGTCCATACATGTTATTCTTAAGAAAACATTGTCATGGCTGATATAACAAAACCTAATGTCTTTTTTCTTAGAAATTGTACTTCCTATATCAAGCTCACATCCTTGACAGTACATAATTCTACCATATTTCTTTTAAAATGAAGGAAAAATAAGTCATTATACCTTGTAATATTTTAGTGCCAACCTATTAAATGGTATAAAAGAATACACTGCAGTTTAAATCAGTTTTATATTAGCTTTTTCAATAGAGATACCATTAAATGATTGTCAGAGTTTTCAAATATAAACTAATTTTTCTTTCCCTATATGTGTTTTCTAAAAGGCACAAGAGAAAGGAAAATTATGTTCAGTATAGAAAAACAATTTATTTATGCTTCAGTTTTTATTGGCCTAGATTTCAAAGTTTGCATCTTGTCTGTCTTCAGGAGTGTATTTCTCAGTCCATTTTATGTGTAAAATACCTGAATACTGAAAACACAGTTAAGCATTTTCCACCAAAATTCTCATTACCTATAGGATAGGTTTTCAATGTTCTGTGATATCCTCTCATTATCACTGTTTTATATTATTTTCACTCTCCTTATATATTTATCCTCAAGCATTGTCTTAGAGTGTTTCAACAGTGGACTTTTCATGTTGAAATGTACACTTTCTGAGTTATTGTTTTGCAGTTATAAATATTTATCTGTGGATTTCTCTTTTTGAACAAGGAGTAATTCAGAGCTGATCTTATTAAGATTTTTAACTTTCTACACATAAGTAGCCAAAGAAAGTGTTACCACATTTATATTCTAGTAAAAAAATCACTAATTTTTAGAATCAGTTAAGCAATAAACCATAAATTTTGTTCCAGGGAAAATATTAGGAAATAGTTCCCAGAGCATTTTAAAACCCCAAACACTGTACAACTTTCACTTAACAGGGCACAGAAATATAAGCCATCTCAGACTTTGGTAAATATGACACTGCCTTGCCAGATTTACCCATGTCCATAGCCAGAGCTTTCTCTGATCTGTAAGTGGAAATCCCAAAATTAAACTGTGTAGAGTATACATAGAGTTATTCTATGATTGATTAGAAGAGAATATTTATGTTTAGTCTTTTTTACCACCTGATGTTCAAATTGTAAACTCTAGAATACAATTGAGCAGACACTAATCTGAGAAATTCTGAAATAAGACAGTTACATAATAATTCCTCACTTCTTCCTGAAGAGTTTAAGCTCTCATAGAGAAAATGACTGCAAGAGTCACTGATCAAAATCTAGCTTTGCATCACTACATAGGAACTTTATCCTAGGATTTTATTATGTATGTAAAGCTACTTAATAAAACAGAGAATTTGTCACTAGTGCTATGAAGAACAGATGAACAAAAGTTATATTTCAAAGCATGGGGTCAAATGTTGAGTGACTAATGGTGCAGTTATAATGAAAAGTAGTATGGTAGGTCCTCAAAAAAGTATTCTAGTTATCATATCTGCAGGTTTATAAATAATTGAAAACAAAGTCTGGAAGAGATTTTTGTACCTTTTTTTTAATGGAAGAAATTTATTTCTACCCATGTTTGTAGCAACACTATTCACAATGTACAAGAGGTGAAAACTAACCCAATTGTTATTCAATGAGTGGCTAAAATGTATGTGTATACACACAAAAGTTTTAAAAAACAAGGCAGTTCTGATACATGCTACAACATTAAAGGATCCTGAAGATATTGGAGTAAGTGAAATAATCTAGCTACAAAGGACAAAAGCTGTAAGATTCTATTTATATTAAGTCTCTACAGTAATCAAATTCACAGCAAAGTGAGTAAAATTGTATTTTCCAGGGAAATTAAGCCCAGAGCTGTTGGGAGAGGGAAAGGAGTTGCTATTTAATGTACATTGACTTTCAGTTTATCTATCTTTAATGTATATGTGAATGCATACATATATTGTATATACATATAATGCATATACAGATGCATATACAGATATTCACATATGTTTTATATATATAAATATATATATACACACACATATCCTTGTTTATTTACTTTCAGTTTTGAAAGGTGAAAAAAGTTCTGGAGATTGATTATACAGCAGCATGAATATATTTTTAACATTAATGAGCCATATACTTAAAGATGTTTAATATGGTAAATATTATTGTATATGCATTTTACCACAACTACACAAAGATAGTCAGCAGTAATAAAAAAAGAAATGAATCCTTGAACTAAAAATTTATTTTGAATTTACTGACATAGTGTTTGAGAGGTAGCTTTGTTAGTGTAAACTTCCTGACGGTTCCCAGTATCTAGAAGGAACTGTAGGATGTATACTCTGCAATGACAAGAAAAGTAGAAAGTCATTCCTCTTGAAGCACAGAAACAATTTTCTGAGCCTATCTCCTGGTTCCCACTCATATTAGTTTCTCTTTTTCCTTTACAGTCATTCTGAGGTTGCAGCACCAGTATGTAACTCAAGGCAGCATATAAAGGAAAACAGAAAGTCTCTATTTTATGTGTACACTGACACAAATTACAACTGTGATAAATACTTTCATATCAAACCTAAAACAAATTTCTCCATATTTTTGCATATTAAAAATTAATAGAAAGTAAATAAAAATAAGCTCAGTAGATTGGAATAGCCGAGAATAGAATCTTTACTAAATTACAAAAGTTATAACTATAGAACAATTTAAAGATCCTTGTCAAATAGTTTAATGATACTTTTAATGGAAGTTCTTATGACTAATTTTAGTCTATCATTTGATTTTCAAATATATTATCCTATATGTGTGATATTTTTATCATTAAATAACTAGTTTAATATTATTTGAAGTTTATTTGAAAGCTTCTTTCAAACCCCAAAGTGGAACATCTATTATTTACTAAAAGTCCTCAGTAAAGTTTCATAATTTTATTATACATAATTTTAAAATTCCAACATCTTCAATTTCCTATTTAATTTTATGTTGACTGGTTTGTTTAGTGTTAAACAAAACAGTCTTTGGATTTTGGGTGGTACATTTAGTTTTCATAAAATTTCCTTTTCTCTTTCAAGATGAGGAATTGAATACTTACGTAGTAGTTGATTTGAGAAAACTCAGGCTCATTATGAGCATTCAACTAGATTGTAGATTATCAGGCCTAGAAGGAGGGTCACAAGTACATATTGTTGTTGAAAACTGGGCACTAAGGTATATTCTAGAATTCCTATCTCTAATCAAGACTAGTCTAAAATTGAAGTAAGACTATGACTTTAAGTTAATATCACTAGTCACAAATGCTTTCCAAGCTTTTTTTTTTTTTTTTTTTTTTTGTATTCCCATACATGGTTACAATCTCTGCCTTGAGTCTGTTATTGGTCTGGTTATGCTTTCCCATAACTTTTTTTCTTTTTTGGCATTTCTTTCTCCTCTTGCACAAGGTACCCTTCTGTATGATACAATCTATGCTTCATCTTTTGTTTTTTCACTTATCAAAGAATAGTTACCCAGTCAATGTGTATTCTTTAAATTCTACCTAATATTGCTTTCCCTTTCTTCTTATCTTCCTGCCCTCCTTCTCTCTCTCCCCCCTCTCAGCAACCCTCTCCTCTTCTTGAATATCTCAGAAATTCCAAGTACTACCCCTTATAATACTTATTTGCATAAAATATCTAATTTAACTTTCATACTGTACCTATAAGATGATCACTGCCTGCTCCCTACCCCACTCCAAATTTGAATGGAAGAAACAAAAGGGCATGAAAAGGATAAGAAACTTACTCAAGATCACACTTATATGCCTCAGTATGGTATTCAAGTGTAGTTAAAGTGAACTGAGAAGGAATGGAGTAAGTAGATAGAATTCTGTGCATAAATTACGCATTGCTCTGTTGTGAAGGATATTTTGACGTTATTTAAATTAGTGGCTGTTATCTAAATTTGCTTCATAAATATTTTGACATCTTATAAAGTAGGAGTTATTATTTAAATTTTGGTAAAATTTGTGACAATCCATTAGAAGTTAAAATGTCTGTACCATAACAATACATTTACAATTTAAAAAATCAGACTCTCCTTGGTGAAAAACTGTGTTTCTTGACTTCTTCGGTGATTTCATAATTTACATGAGATTGTTTGAATGAAATAATATGCAAATGATATCACTGCATTTGATTTACAAGGATTCTCACAAAATTTAAAACATCTTTCTGAATTTCAATAAATAATCAATTTTCTTCCCTCTACCTCAGTCCAAATAAAATCATTGGCATCATTGATCTTAGACTCTACAAACTGAAATTCACTGGGCATTGTTCAGATGCCATAGCTTGCAATTTGATTAAACCAAGAAATGCTTTCAACACTTTTTTTTTTTTTTTTTTTTTTATAATTCAAAAACTGCTCTCTGAGGCACATTTGTAACTTTGGATCAGCCTGAACAGCTAAGCAACATTTTATCTAATGAATTTTATTAAGAGTTCAAATCTGCACTAGAAATGAACTAAATGGAAAATATAGCCCTCAAAGAAATAAGTTTATAGTGTTCCTTTTTCTCCCAAGTTTCTTCACAAGGCCTGTTCCACAGAGAGTTTTCTGGGCAAAATGCCTCCTAGTTTATGGGTCAAATCAACTGTGCCCTACATTTATCCTACAGCTCACTTATACAATGAGAAGATTCTTAAAAGAAATGTTAATACAGAATTCAATGAGTTATGTATGTCTTCTCAACTTACAGGAAAATGAAAGATAAATGGTGTAAAATTATACCTCCTTTGATTTTAATTTCTACCCTAGAATATTAGTCCTTAAACACTCATAGCATTATTTGTCTAATAAAGTCACACTTAGAATATTTTTCTTTTTTTCTTGTATAGTATAGATAGTTTGCTAGTAAATGTGTACCCTTATAACATTTTTATTTACAAAATTATTAAAAATATAACACAGAAGTTCCATTAGCCCTATGCCAGGTTTCCCTATTGTTAACACTTACTTTAGTATTTTTCACAATGAGTTAATTGATATTGACACATTACTAATAATTAAAATTCATCCTCTCTTGTTGAAGGATCCCATTCAGTGTATCTATATATCGTAATCATGTCTCCTTAAGCACTCATGATTTGACAGTTTCTTAGACTTCTCTCTTTATGTTCTTTTTTCTTTCTTTTTGGTACTAATTATTTTTTGGCATTAATTTGGTATTAATTAATTTTTGGTGTTAACTGGTAATTAAATTGGTTTTATTAAGTTTAATGTATTAAATGGTAGCCTTGTGGCTACCAAATCTATTGAGATAATTCTTCCACAAGGTAATATTGTGAGTGAATAGTAGGAGTCTCTCTTTGAAGAGGCAATGTTATTCATGATAAACTCTGTAGGTTTTTGTTTGACTTTGTTATTTTCACAGGTTATTGTAAATTCCTTAAAAAAATCTACAGAGACTTTAACTTTAGTCACAAATTTTTGTCAAGGGGAGAGGGTTCCTCAAGATCCTCCCTTTGTCATTCTGGAAGCTTGACCTCTCCAAAGAATTTTCAATCATTTGAAAAACAGTACAGTAAATAAACAATTTAATGTACATATACACAAGGTTAAAAGGACTCTTTGGGGAAGAAATATCTACAAAATTTTAAAAGCCCTAATTTTTCCCTAAAGGAGAAAATGGAAAATTTACAAAATTTTTGATGTAGAATATAGCATGAGTTTGGGATACTGAGATATTCTAAATATTAGAACATGCCTTTTGAAGTGAGATTTATAGCACATAAATAATTCCCATGGAGACGTTTGCATATGATTCCCATGGATTCAGAGATATAAGTAGCAAATAATGCATAAGGGTCTGGTATTTTCCCAGCATTTGTATGCAGAACTAATGCCTCCTACTTCTGTAAGTAGATAAATATATCTCATAACAAATAAATGATTCTAAGGAAAAGAAGGCAGTGAAAAATATAACAGAAAGCTAAGGGTGGAGAAAAAAGGTGAAGATAATGAAAAATAACATGTTTACTACTGCCTTTAGGCAGAAGATTCAATAGTTATTGTAAACTGATTTCATTAAACAGAGTAAACAGTCTGCAATTTGACAAGAAATCATTTTATTTATAATACTTAGAACTCAGCTATTAATTTTGGCCTAGATTATTGTAAAACTGCTATCATCCATAAGAAACAATTACATTAAAAGCTTAATATGAAAAGCCTATGAAGTTTTATAGAAGTGAGTGAAAAAATGTTTGTGTATGAAAATAATAATTAGAAAAGTGTTTTTCAGGAATGAAACACAACTGTGATTGGTTAGTGTGAAGTTAAATCAATTTTTTAAAGGTTAAGTGCAAGGAACATAGAAATGGAGTTCTTAAAAAGCATGTAAACCAAGTGTTTTAAAGAGAATGATGCAGATAACTATATGAGCATTAAATATGGAAGTGGACCTTGATAAAATGTTTTGCCTTGACTGAAGGTATAAGTAAAAAGTGATGCATCATGGCTGAATTGTAGTGAATCCATGAAAAATTTTTGAATGCTATATGAAAGACATATGATACAAGAATTTGAAAGGTCTTGAAAGCCTTATTTTAAAAAGCTCCTAGGTAATTTAACCACAAAGATTAAAATCTTATTTGAATGCAATACCATCATGTTTCTACTTCTTGTTGAGGGAATAGTATGGAAATGGAAGATAAAGGCTCTTTTGTTAGTTCATGTATGATGCATTTTGGTGCATGGATAAAGGTGGTAGTTGTGAAACTATTAACTTGGTAAATAAACATGAGAAATAACTGGAGGCAGATTTGAGAGGTGAGTTTTAAGAAGAAATAATGACTTTCAGGTTACTGGTTTATATAATTGAAACATAGTGTAGCTTCTGATAAAGGATATTGCAAAAATAGAACCAGATTTGTTTTGGCTAGGCACATAAAATATTCAGTTTAGGGATTTTTAGTTTGGTGTACTAGTAAGGCAAAATTTTAAGAAGTTGCAGAACTAGCAGAATAATCATTTGAAAAGTTCAGGAGAGTGCTACAACCCAAGATGGACATTTGAAAAATGGTAGTAATGGCTGTTCAAACAATGAGAGTATATATGATCATTTATATAGTGAGGGAATGAGAGAAAAAGGGGAGGAAGGATGAAGGGAGAGAAAATAAAAGGTGGATGTTTAGGGAAATAACTACAAAAATTTCACCTTGTAAAATTCAGTTGAAGAAGAGGTAGCAGTGGAAATAGAAAGGGATGCAGTACTGTTTAATGATAAGAGAGCTATTAGAAAGCTGTTGTTAGGACTGGCACTGTCTGGTCAAGTAACGTAGAAATTGAGAAACTTTGAGCGAATTCATTCATTAAATTCACTAGTATCTTGAATAAAACATTGCATTGCTGTATCCAATGTATATTCCATTCATATTTTTACCAAATCACTCCTAAAATACCAGTAAAAATGACAAAAGCCTGGCCAGGTATGTTGGCACATGCCTGTTAGTGGCAGCCTAGGAAGCCGCAGCCAGGGCCAGGGATTGGGGTTCAAGTACTGCGGGGGCATGTAGCAAGACCTAGTATAAAAAAAAAAAGACAAAATGCTGGCAATATAAATTCAGCATGTTCTATACTTCTCATGATTTGTTTTGTTTCTAAAATAGAACAAAATCAAAACCAATGCAAGTATCAAGCCACAATCGCTGACTCTGCTTTGACAGGGTGAAATTGGCATTAGTCAGACAGGAATGGGAAAGAAAGAAGAGTCAGCAACTGGCTAAATATTTTTTATGATGGTGTCACTATATGCTTTGTCCTTTATTTAATTCTTTTGGTTCCAGGATCTTAATTGGGAAAGATACAATGAAAAGCTGAGAATTTGAAAAGCATAGTGATAAAATTATAAGAACTGGGATTATTTTTGTTCTTTATAAAAATGAACTACACAGATGTTATGTACTTATATATTGCCCTGAAACTATGGACCATAAAGTTGTCTGCATTAAAATTTATACCAAAACTATTCCTATTCTCCATCATCATAAAAATAGACATTATTTATCTATATTTCATAAGTATGAGGTAATGCAATTACAGAGCAATTACATATAATCACATGTGAGTAATGAGAGTGTTCTTTATTTCTACACTGCTTATAATAGGATTAGCTATACCGAAAAAAAAAATCACACAATAATCAGGCTCAATGTTTTGTTGTTAAATAAGTACACAGATATCACAAGTTTCTTCTGTACCAGAGTGATAGTATAGAATATGATATAGAATAAAATATCTCATTTTCAGTAGTGAGAAAATGTAAAATAAAAATTCTTAGAATAAACAAACTATGCAAGAGCTGTGCTTTTAAGACTATAAGCTACAGAGAATTGTCATGAACTCAAACTCCTTGGATTTGAGGGACTGTATATTTTAAATACACCGAATCCTTCTAAGTTAAACTCAATATTTACCTTCACCTTATAGAACTCAGTGAAATTTACTTAAAACTTAAAGTGATTCTATAGTGATTCTGGAAGAACATACTTGCAAAGAACTCAGGAAGATTGCAGATGAAAGGGTAATGAAGGAATTTGCCCTTTAGATGCCAAATGTATCTTAGAACCACGGTGTTCAGTTTATATAGCATAAAGTTAAAGTAGGTTCCAAGAAATATGGGAATGATGATATTTTTTCCTGTGCATGCTTCTCTTCCAAACATTTTTGCATGTGTAATTATTTTAAATATTGGCCTAAAATTTATTTTAGAAAAATCTGTTGATTGAACAATGACAAATATATTTGTAGAAAGATTTATTTTCAATTCACAGTGAACTCGTGCAGAAAAAAATATATTTCTTTTTGTTGATTCGCTCCGCCATTGTATCTCATTACACACATTTAGCAAAGAATATTAAGTGGCATTTTATGTAGTCTGAAAAAAGTAGCTACACTTTTTTGATTTACTCTTTAATAGTGAAAAAGATAAAAGTCATTTTATAAATTTACTACTTTATGAGTGCTTTTAAATTTTTGTAATAACTATAGATAGAATAGTTATAAAAATAATACAGATGCCGGATATATTTCTTATCCCCTTTCTTTTTCATTACAATACTTTTCATTACCTTTATTTTTCAAAACCAACAAACCAACATAGGTATGTCATTATTAACTGAATATCATTCTGTATCCATATCTTATTGATTCTTCACTAATGTTCTTTTTCTATTCCAGTATATCACATTGTATTTAGTTGTCCTGTCTTCTGTTATTCTCCCTTGATTTGTGACAATTTCTCAATTATTCCTTATTCTTTATGTCCTTAAATGTTTTAAGGACTGCTGACCTCTTAAGTTTTTCTAATGTTTTTGTTGACAACTAGATTTGGTGGTGGGTTTTGGAGAAGTATGTCAAAAGGTAAAATAACTTTCTCTTCATTGACATTTCTTATTACTTTTCTTATCAAGCATTGCTTTATACCCCATGACCCTATTGGTAGTGACTACTCTCATCATTCAGATAAGGTTGTGTTTATTAGATTTCTCCATTAGAAAATTACTGCTTCCATCTATTACTAATCTAGTTTTGGGATGTAAATGCTAAGTCCTGTCTATAGTGAAGGAGTATGGATTGCATATATAATTGGGAATTTTCTCATATGAACATTATTTTATTTTCTATTTTATAAATTGTTTTTGCATGAGGTCATGGAAATGTATGTTATGCTTACTTTAGTAATCTAGTACATTGCTTGTTTTGTTGCTTCAGATAATTCTGCTGTGACATCCTATGCTGGAGAATCTTCCATATTGTTTCCTATATTACTTGGACAGGCAGTGTTCTGTCTGTTAGAGTTTCCTATCTTATCTTTTATTTTCTCTTCCCCAAACCTAAATTCATCACTTTACCAAAAACTCTTCAGTGATAGGTCCTGTGCAACTTTACTGGTCACTGTTACAAAGGAGAATTTTAACATTAATCTTTTAGAAGAATTATACTGATGTCCATTCTTATCCTGACTTCTGCTTGTAAAGATGAAGACCCATTGATTCTCTAATAGAGAGCTCCAAGGATTTAGGCTCTGATGATGGACTAGACACTTTGTTTTTTCCCCAAGTAGGCATATTAGAGAATACAAAACTGTTTGACAGAATGAAGTAAATGGTATTCCAGGTCAAGTAAAAAGTATAATAAAAATACAAAGGAAGTATAATCTGTATTTTAGGAAAGAAGGAGTACTAATATTGTTGAAGAAAAAAGTTTTAATAATAATGGAAGGCTGATAAGTCTAGTGAGGACAGTTTGTAAATGATTTGCAGTCAATCAACAAACTAAATGAAACACAAGTGTGACCTGATATTGATTGATGTCTTACTTTTATTGACAATTTCATTCCATTATAACAATTTAGTTAACTCAAAAGGGATCTATGTTTATAAATTTTATTTCCTAAATTTTAGTATGTCAAGATAAATGTTATATAATGAAAAACAAGAATAAAGAACATAGATATTCGTATCTGGAGGATCTTTACAGCATCAAAATAAAAATAATCCTTCAGAAGGGGTATAATAAATGTAATGTGCAAGTTTTTAAATTCATGTAAGAAACAGCCCAAATTAAAAAAAATACAAAGAAATAAAATGAAAATATAGATGTATATAAAATCAGTGTTGAAATTACAGAATAATTCAAACACAAAACTGCAAATTTTGAGGAAATCCTGAACAAATTCTGGCAAAGAAAATATAGAGGATTTTTCTTTATGTCACTCTTGAAGAGAAATGATGGGGGGCTGGGTTGAAATTGGGGGGTCATGGCCCCCAGCATTGGTGGTGCTGCATTAGAATAGCAGCCATTGTGCCTTGGTAGGTGGAGACTTGGAGAAGGGAAGCCAAGCCTTCTCATGTTAGGATCTTTATTAGGGGATTTAAGGAGAACATAGACTTGGGAGAAGGTTTAGAGCAGCAAGAGCTACCAGCTGCCAGGTGTGGGAATAGGCAAGGCCCAGACCCTAGTTTGGGCCACTGAGGAACTCAGGGAAGAATGTTGGAGAAATGTGTGACTTGTGTAAACTGACTTGAGAACTTGGTTGTGTAAACTGATTTGAGAACTTGGTTTAACCTTGAAACTGCAAAGCTCAGAAATTGTCGGAGACCTGAAGAGAATTTATTGTGTAGCTGTTTTCATCGTGAGAATTCTGAAGTGGTTGCTGCTGTTATATCAGTTGAGTCCTGCTGATTTTTGTCCACTTTAGAGTTGAAACTGAAAGAATGTTAAAGCTGTGCCTTTTGGAGGAAAATTGACACCATCCTGGTTTCCTTGTTGGATCTGAATCTCCCACTTTTGAAGAAGCAGAGACGGTGCCATCTTGGTTTCTTTTGGCTTGAGGTGAGGTATGTTTTTGGAAGAAAGAGTGATGACACTATTTGGAGTCTTCAGGTGACTTGAAGTTGGGGTAGCCACCATTTTTTAGACACACATGTTTGCTGCAGCCATGTGCAGTTTGAGGACTAAAGACTGAACTGTTTGGTCAGATTACCAAAGGGACTCTTTGTACCCTCAGTGAATTTTGTTTATTTTTTCCTTTTAATAAGTAAATTTTTTTTTGTTTGTTTGTTTGTTTGTTTTTGCCTCTGCTTAAGGTGAGGTTTGTGTGGTCTTGCTTGTGCAGGCTAGAATGAATCTGGTGTGTGGCTGGCTTTAAAGGGCCAGCTGCTCCCCTTTATAAGTTTTTCTTAAGTACCCTATTTTGTTTGTTTTCTTGCTCTCTTTTAAATAAATGATTTAACTTAAAGTTTTTTCAATAGTTTTGCAAAATAGATTTTACAGATGATCATGTACAAGTGGCTATGAGTTAGGTCAGAACACACATTAAAATATACACAGAAAGTATGGCGAGTTGATTTTTTTAATTGATATTTTCATCATGTGTTTGATTTTTCATTCAAAATTAACCTGGCAAACAACTTCCATGACTGAAAGATGGCCAACTGAATAGAATATTTCACTCTTACAAAGTGGTAGAATTTTCAAAGCATCTTCATGGTAGTCCTAGAATATAATCAGACCAAGATTAAGTAAAATGCTAAATTTCTCTATATAGTAACATTTCTGTCAAATTAATAAGCACACATTACCCTAGTGAAGGTCAGACACCAACCTACCACCACATCTGGATTCTCATTAAAACTATACTACAAATATGTATAGAGTCATGTATCCCCTTACATAATAGAATTGTACCCCCTCCACCCCCAAATCATATGTTGAAATCCTAATCCTCCAGTACCTCAGAATTTGGACCTTTTTCCATTAGTTTTTTAAATGGCTTCACTTCATCCTTTCTTGTGGCTATATTGGAATAAAAACACTACAACTTCTTTATCCAATCCTCTGTCCTTGAGTATTTAAGTTGATTTTGTGTTCTATTATTATAAATAGCATTGTTAAGAATATTATTGAACATAGGATATTTGTATTGATGTTTTGATATTCTTTATATATATGCCCAAAACTGGGATTGCTAGGTTATAAAGTATTTCCTTTTTTTCATTTTTTAAGATAAGTTTAATTATAAAGTAGCATTTCTTAAGAACCTAATATATATCTTATAATGTGGATATCACTGAGAACATAGACTAATAAAATGTGACCCTTTGAAAAAAGTAACTTAAATCTTAGCTATTGAAATTATATATAAATGGCATGAAAATGTCAATTTGCAGATTCCTACTTTATGGTATGTTGTAATAAAAATAGTTTTTCAGTGGAAGCAGCATGCAAAAAGTCTAGGACCAGATTTGAACTATTCCAGCTTACAGAGAAGTAGTGTTTACTCATTGAAATCAAAGGTAGAAAAACAATTGCTTACAGTGCAAGACTGATGATACTTACTTCTGTATTGCAATAGCAATGATAGGGCTATTATTAGAATTAAAACTACTTAAAAGAAATTTGATAAAACCTAAGGGTTTATATAATTTAAAAAATGAGTGTATATTTATGAGCGTCATATAATGTTTGCTTTCACACATTCATTGGAGATCTTTTAAAGTGAGTGCTGTATTCAATCATCTACTTCATCTTTTTTGACACCTTTGACAAAAATTATCCTGACTTAATTTTGTTATTTTATTCCAATTGGTGATTTTTTAATGTGGGTACTTGTTTTTCATTTTAAAATTCAGTTACATATCTTGTACTATATTTGACAAATATTTCCTTCCCAGTTGAGAGTTATAATTAATGTAATACATAGTATTTTAAGGTGTACAAAAATTTGAAATATGCACACATTACAATTAATTGGCAAGTTTCATCAAAGTTTATCATTTCACCTATTTGTATTTTTCATGTATGATGAGAACTTTAAGTAGTTTAGCTACTTTCAGATATGATATTCCTAACTACAGTCATCATGTTCTGTTTTAAATTTCTGGAACTTATAACTGGAATTCCTTACCTTTGACAACCTTCATCCATTTTACCACCGTTTCCTCAAATAATTTTTCTGACTCTTTTGCTTCTTCTCCATCTAGGATACTTAGAATACAAATATTATTACTCTTGATATAGTTAAAGGGTCCTTTAATATAATTTTTTAAAAAAATTATGGCATTCGGTGGTTCTTTCTAGACATCTATACTACTTTATCTTCAGGTCACTTATCTGCTTCTCTGCTTCATTCACTTTGTTGTTTTGATCCGTCTATTGTATTTTTCAGTTCTGTAATGTCTGTTTGAGTCTTCTTAAAATTTTTACTTCATTTTCATGAATTCAGTCAAATATTTATATCCATTATCTGAATACATCATCTCAATTATAGTTAGCTTATTTTTGTTTACTTCAGTTTTTTCTGGAGTTCTGTGTTACTCTTTCTTTTGAAATAGGTTTCTCTGTCTCATTTTACTTGAATCTTTGTGCTTGCTTCTCTGTTTTATTCAATTTACTACCTCACCTGGTCTTAGAGGAACACCTGGTCTTAGAGGAACACCCATGGAGACCAGTAGCACAATCACTCTATGACCACTTATCTAGGTGCGCTGGCATATCCTGTGTGAACCGACTGATCCTTCAGCTTTGTTTATTTGTATGTCACAATGTGTAGGAATTTTGCCCTCACTCAGCTATGGCATAACAAGTAAGTGCATCTGGGGCATTCAGCTGTGGTGTGTTGGGTGAATGGTTAACGGCATATGCCAGTGACCTATAATAGTTGTGTGTATCAGAATATGACTCAGATTACCACACATACGTAAGTGTATCTCTCAACAGGAGTGACCCTTAGTCTCTAGTAGGCTGGGATTGCAGCAAGGATGAGACCCATGATCTGGAATAAGCAAGATCACATTAAGTTGCCAAGATGGTACCTGCCAGTGTTTCCAACATTGGAGGGTCCCAAATGACTCTGTGGCAAATGATGTGAAAGTGATAAAGGTGTTATGTTCACTTATATTTCAGATGCTTTTCAGAGTTTTTTTTACTATGTTGTATCTCTGTACGAGTGAGTCTATGCATGGGCATATTAATGGCAAACTAGAGCTCTGTTCCTCATAATTCTTGGATTCTGCTGGATATTCTGCCCTCTAGTATTCAGTGACAGAAGTATAGATGTCCATCTCTGCTATGGAAAAAAAGAAATGTTGGGGTGATTGAAGCAGAAAATCACCCTCTACACCCCACTGGGAAGTTCTGTACTTCCAGAATCCTGCCCAACATTCAACTCCCTTGGTGGAAAGACTTCCTTAGCAAGAGCTTATCTCTTTATTTCCGACCTATCTCATTGCTGTCCTTTAACTCTTTGTTAAGAGATTTCTATTTGTCTAGTGTTCTTTGTATATGATGAGTTGTGGCTTAGTAATTTTATATAAGCGATTTCTAATGAATGGTCTAATGTACCACTTTAATTTACGATGTATGGAGGACAGATTTTAGCTATTTTCTTCAGGACTTATATACATCTCTAAATACATGACATTTTTTAGCATTTCTTTTGTGATTTTAGTTACATCTGAAAATTCTAACCATCCCTGCAAGCTTTTGTTCTGACTTAATCATATATTCACTGATCAATAAGCATACAAAAGTAGCAATTTTAGACATCTGTATTTCATTTTTATAACTTTTAAGTTTTACTCTAGAGAAAGTTAATCAGTAAAAAAGGAAAAATATCTTTCACATAAAAACTGTGTGATTAAACATCTAAATTGAGAATTGAAACATATGGCAGGATTATTGAATAGAAGGTTTTTCATACATGAATTTCTACATTTGAATTGATCTCTCATCATGTTCACCTCTGCTTTTGGCCTTGGTACTATGGAGATGGGGAGGATAATGTTAGAGAAGCAACATATTGGTAAGTAACCAGCTACCTCTGCTACTTTGATTTTGCATACTGCATTATATAAGGAAAAAGTTAACAATTAGTTTTGAAAATTGATTACTTCTTAGAGATAGGTATAGTTTTCATAGATTGAAATGTTTATATTATCTTCTTATAAGATCCAAAAGCCTGTATTTCATATAAGTTACAATTATGTTTTTCTTTAGTAATTTTCATAAAATTTTAACAGAGCTCAACCTATTTTGTGTCATAAAATATAGTTTTGGGAAAACATCAAGATGCTCTACCACAGGCCTAATTGATGGTAATTCATTATTAGGTAAATGCTAGCAATCTGTGTGGACAAATTAAGTCCCATAGGTCATAAACCAAAACTACACATGAATACTCAAAAGCTACAGATTCACTTTTTCCTCCAGATTTTGTAAAAAACAAAACCTTTATTTGCTGTGGGAAATTTAAAAAATAATCTATTTATGAGTCTGTAAGAAGAATATTAAGCTAGACAATGTAATTTTAAGTTGAGCTAGCATTTTGAAAGAAAGTACAGAGAGGACGAGAAAATGTCAAGTAGAAAGAATGGAACAAATGTTTTGTGATCTAAATGGTGATTTCAAATTTAAAGTCGTATAGGTGGTACTCTCTGAACTTTTGATTGTTAAAAGAATAAGTTGCTTGTTTCTGAAAGGTATTAACAAGTTCAGCACCAAACCCGCATATCTTTAATTGTCTTCATATTTAGAACTACCAGCTTCATGTTTATATAATCTAGTTCAAGATCATATTCTAGAGATGGGTTTTAATTTACTTACCTTTATGGTGAATAGGTAATGTTGACCCTTTTCCATATTCTTCCATCAAAAAAATAAAACAGGCATATCTAAATTCTAGTAACATTTTAAACTCAGAAATATGGTAACACATAGAAAAAAATTCAATGACAATTGAGAAATTATTATTTTTTAATCTATGAATGGTTCATTGGGATAGAAGCAGGAAAAAAAAAGAAAATCACTTCATTGTGTAGTTCTGCATTTGTGAATTTTTTTTCAGGAATGGGTACTTTTATATTTGAAACAACAATGATAACTTTTATATATAAAATATATATAAACCTTTATATATAAAAAAAAAAACACATGAAGAAATCTGACCTTAATAACATAAACAGTTTCTAATGTAAATAAATGTTTAGGAACCCTGCAATTTTCAGTAGTAACAATATTCTACCAAGCAAACAAAATAAACATGATTGACCAAGGAGAGAAAAAAAATTATGCCAACCTATATAAGTACAAACTGATAATGATTACATAGTTCATAAATTTCCCATACTATCACACTAAAATAACAGAGTACTAGTCTGTTTTTTAAAGGGCCACTATCAAAGTTAACTTCATATGGAATTTCCCCTTTCCTGAAGGAAATAATAATTGCTTTAATTTGAGTTTGGTAAGATTTGTTATCTTGATTTGGAATTTTAGAAAGTCCTCCGAAACAAGTAATTATTTTCACCAGATACTCTGAATTGTATTTATTTACCTTACATATGGTTGATGAGTATATATAGCATGGTTGAGATAATTCTGCACTATGAACTTGCAACAGTAAATAAGTCATATAATTTTCCTTTGCAGCTTTTGGTCTAGTGAAGAAGACAGTCAGTATGTAATATAATTTAGATTAGGAGAGAGAGAGAGAGAGAGAGAGAGAGAGAGAGACAGAGAGACAGAGAGAGACAGAGAGAGAGAGGAGAGGAGAGACAGAGAGAGAGAGATTAAAGATGTTACAAAGGGAAAATGCCTGGATATTTAGGGAAGTGAAGAAGAAGACACTTGGTGAAACATTTCTTGATCTAGATGAATCGGATCCAAATGTAAAATAGAAACTATTAAACTTAGAAGATATCAACACCAAATATTAGGGAAGGTAGAGAGCAACAGGAATTCTAGTCATCTATTAAATGATACCATTATAAAAGAGGTTTTGTGTATGTATGATATCTATATCTTTTATATAGTTGTTGTAGTGTGATACATAGATATAGATAATATAAATATATAGAGGTGGTTATAAATATCAGTATGCCTTTCATTTTATTGACATACAAAAAGTTTTTGCTAAAAAATTTTTATTGACATATTTAATGTACAGTATGAACCCTGGTGACCTGAGGACTTGTCGATAAGTATACACATTTGAAACCATCACCTCCATCTGTGCAATAAACATATTCATAACTTCCCATAATTTTCTCACATTCCTTAAGGGTATGTATCTATTTAACTGGAAAGAGAGCGCAAGAAAGAGAAGAGAGAGAAAGAGAATAGTTTTGGGCTAAGAAAACATTCATGGGGGCTAATAACAGTAAATTTTAAAGTATATAATAAAATATTCATTTAAAGCAGCATTTTATTATAATTCTGTTCATCAATTTCCATGATACATACACAAATAAATATAAACATGTTCATGCAAAAATCTACACATAGACACTTTTAGCAGGTTTATTCATAATTGCCAAAATTAAAAATCAACTAAGATATCTTTTAGTAGGTAGAATGAGACATAAACTGTGGTACTTCTAGACAATGGAATATTTTTCACCACTGGGGAAAAAACAGACTATCAATCTATAAAAAGTTGTGGAGGAATTTTAATGCTTGTTAAGTGAAAAAAGCCATTCTGAAAGGCCACACGTATGGCTACTCACTGTCTGATTCTAAATGATATTGTGCAAGAGGAAAAACTATAGAAACAGTAAGTAGATCAGTGTTTAGTAGGAGGAAACAGGAAGACCAACAGAATACAGAAGATTTTTAAGGGAGAAAAGTAATTTATGTTAAAAATCCACCAAGAATAAGCCCAAATGTAAGCTGTGAGCTCTGATTAATAATGAGTTCCAATATAGGTTTATCAGTTTTTACAAATATACCACTGTGGTGAGGGATGTTGAAAGTGTGGGATGATATCCTTGTGTGGGTGTAGAGAGCTCTATGGGCAATCTCTACCTTCTGACCAATTTTTCAATGTACCAGAAATAATAAGAAATATTTTTATAATGTTTATAAAGGTAAATTGTAAGCTGAGAATGAATACCTTGAAGAACCAATGATGTAAAGTTCTTGGAGAACTGTTTTCTAGGAGGAGGAAAAAAATATGAAGCCTTGAAAATATAAAGTCCTGTTGTCAAATAAAGAAGGAAATCCTCTGTCACAACAAGCATGGTAGGCATCTTTGGTACCATATAAAAGTAAAATAGTCATCAGCAGATCATCTTAAAGATTTTGTAAGCCAGAGAAATGGAAAACTTTGTGCTAAATATTACATCAATGTAGTAGAAGGTTTAGAGTAGTAAAGAGCATAGCCCACAAATTTAAATTTGGACAAAATTACAGCAGCCTCTTTTAAGGAAAAGGCATATTTAAAATGATTCCTTAAGTCTTGATAAATGCTGTCATTTTCAGAAAAGAAAAAAAATGTAAATGCAGAACTATACCTTATGAAGAAGGAAAATTAAGTAGAGGAAAAATGGAAAAGTGAAGAGAAAGAAAACATTAAAGTAATATTTGACTGTCTTTGTCACTACAAGTGACCCATATTAGTTAGCTAAGTGTGAACTCCTGGAAAACCATGAATTACAATAGCCATTAATGTAGTTGATGAAGGAGGACTGGGGTCAACATTTAAAGAACAGCAAAAGGAATTCATGCTACCTCTTGAGAGCATGTCTTCCTTTAATGTTAAGAAACTAGCTTGAATTCAGTTTATATGAGAAGGAATAAAATGGGGGAGGGGAGTCATTCAGCAAGTTCTGCAATAAAGTTGAGTTTACTTGAAGATATGAATGACACTAATAGGGCGTTCTACTTTTTCTGCCCATGGACACTGCTGAAGCATCTCCCTTTCCACTGCCATTGTGTCTAAGTCCAAATCTCCCAAAGAACTAGTAGAACTGTGAGCTCTGATAAATTTGAAATAACTGATAAGACTCAGAAAATCCATTTTGAGCAACAGGAACACTCACAGACTGTTTGGTAATAAGAAATCCAAATGTCAAGCACTCCACGGCGTTTGTACTTGCCACATATGCCATTTTGGAGTACATGGGTGCAGCCATAAATGCAAGGCCACAAGGAGGAGGGGGGAACTTTGAATAGTTGTGAAACCAAAAGGAACTATGTCAAGATTCTCAAAGACATAGTGCCACTTAACGGTGAAAGGTAGTTTTTGTTGATGGCATTCAAGAAAATTCTGAGAGCACCACCTAAAAGATAATTTTGATCACTATGGACAAATTGAAATGATTGAAATCATGACTGATAAGAGATAGAGGGAATAAGAGAGGCTTTGCTTTGGAACCTTTGATGACCGTGATTTCATAGGCAAGATTATCATTCAACATAGTGTTTCTATACTGAGTTTCTACAGTGGTTCTAGTAGAGATTGTGGAGATGATTTTAGTGATAGTGACCGCTTTGGTCATGGGGAAAACTTCAATAGTTGAGTGGCAGTCACAGTAGAGGTGGATATTGTTGCAAAGGGGATTAACAACTATAATGGATTGATGCCATTTCAGAAGTTTCACTATTTTGGCAATTAGAAAAACCAATCTTCAAATTTTGGTTTCATTTAGAGGAAACGTTGAAACCAAGGTGGTTTCAACAGCATCAGTAACTAAAGCAGTGGCACAAAGTTTTAATTAACTGCCAGGAATCAAAGCCAGAGATGTGACAGACAAGATACAGCAATTTTGTGAATTCAGCAAGGATAGTTGTGAAAGGACCTTATTACTACATAGAAGATGTTTTAGACAATGCTCATGTGAATGAGAAAAATATTTGATACTAACTATATTTGTGACTAAGTATATCACAGGTGAATTTAGGTTCTGTTCTGTGGAACATATAAAGCATTTCAACAAAAGATTTTGATGTGGATTTCTTTTTTCTTTTTCTTTTTTTTTCAGACTAGGTCTCGCTATTTTTTCCCAGTGGAACCATAGGCTTTAGCTGGGATTACCGGCGTGCGCATCACCACGCCCAGCTAGTTTTTTGTTTTGTTTTGTTTTGTTTTGTTTTAATTAGGTTTCACTGTGTGTCTGGCGGGACTTTAACCGCGATCCCTGGGTTCTGGGCACAGCTTCCTAGCTGCCACTTACAAGCACATGCCACTGTGCTGGGCCTCATTTTTGCCTCAATGTGGTTTATTGCTAAGTGCAACAGTTTGATCATGGCACTGAATAAATTACTTTAAAAATTGGGAAGTTCAAGGGTTTTACATGTTATTTTAGATTTATTTTTCCTTCATTTCAGTAGAATTTGTTGACCAGAAGAGAGATTAACATAGTTTAAGGTTATAAAGTTATCTTTTTCACATCTAAATATATATATATATATATATATATATATATATATATATATATATATTTCACTCCAGTGAGACCTCATCAAATTATGGTTAATTTGGGTCTGAATACATATTTAGCAATTTTTCAGGATTCTCTTTAATATGTTTCACCTAAATGTACTCATGTTGATCATTTGATCATTTTTGATTTGTATCCTTCATTAAAGGAGACAAGTTGGTCACTTTTTAAATATAAAAAAAATGTTTCTTGATAAATAATTTTTAAATTACCATATATTATAAGTCAGTCTCTTTTCTCTCACAATAATTAATCTTATCTTCTTTAACCTTTTTATTGACACATTGAAACCTAGTGCTGTTTTCTCAAAATTTATCAAATATTTCTTATAACAAGAAAGTCTGATTTTGATAAAATTCTACTTAAAAACAATCAGTAATTTAAAGACAATTATAGAAAAGTGTCATTTCAGATCTCTCAATTGATTTAATTCCATCTAATAAAAAATAAATCTAACTTACCAAATATGTTTACCTTTGCATAGAAGTGGAACATTCAACATCTATCAATCTGGCTGTGATAATTTATACTTCAGAGATGGTGGTATAGGCTCACAGGAAGTAATAGTCTTTTCTCCCTTTTTCTTTTTCTGAGGAATATTACCTTTAGATTGCATTTGCATTTTCTGGAAAGGGTACTTTCTGAAATTTGTTTGACTTCCTCTTATGACTACCATGGTTCTCTATTTGCTATGTGGGTGTACCATTACATTGATTTTTTGGATTCAACATCTGCCTTCTTAAGATGTTTTGAAACATTCATTTTAACTTTTATCTCTTCATAGCTATATATTCGACTCCATTATTTTTACAGTCTTATTTGAATATTCTTTGAATTTTCTAAGCATCTCTCTTTGAATCCTTTGTCTCTAAATTTAACATGTTTCTTCCAAGCCCTTCAGTGAATGGTCTCAATTTTCTTAACATCTGTCATAGAATGCTTTGCCCCTTTAAAAAAATCGATTATTTCCTTGAACCTGTCCCCACTTTTACTTGCAGATTCAGCTTCAGATTACTAACAGGATTCATCAAATAGGCACTTGAATTACTAGCCAATTTTACTTCTTCTTTGACTCCTTGGATTCTTTCTTTGAAGCCTTCTTTGCATCCTTCTTTGCTTCAGTAGACTGTGCATCTGTATCTTTCTTGACATCTTTTTTGGTTTCTTTCTTGAGAGCATCCTTTGACTCGCTTTGTTTCCCGCTGAGCTTCTTTTCTTTTTTACCCCCTTCCTTTAAATCTGTCTTGGAATCTTTCTTGTCCTTGGGTCCATCACGTTTCTCACTCGGTTTCTTTGTATCTTTTTTTACATCCTTATCTTTCTTTCCTTCTTTTTTTTCCTCTTCTGATTCCAAACCCTTTTCCTTTGAAAGCTTCTTACCTTTTTTGGCATCTTTCGTTTCACCTTCGGATTCCGTAGCCGATTCCATCCCCTTCTTTATCGATTTCCTCCGTTCTTTTTTGGACTCTTTCTTTTTAGCTCCCTTGTCGCCTTCCGATTCCGTAGCTGATTCTACGGCCTTGCTGGCAGCTTTTTGTTCTTTTTTGGACTCTTTCTTTTTAGCTCCCTTTTCACCTTCCGATTCGGTAGCTGATTCTGCGACTTTGCTTGCAGGTTTCTTCTCTTTGGACTCTTTCTTTTTAGCTTTCTTTTCACCTTCTGATTCCGTAGCCGATTCTGCGCCCTTGCTGGCAGCTTTTTGTTCTTTTTTGGACTCTTTCTTTTTAGCTCCCTTTTCACCTTCCGATTCGGTAGCTGATTCTGCGGCTTTGCTTGCAGCTCTCTTCTCTTTGGACTCTTTCTTTTTAGCTCCCTTTTCACCTTCAGATTCCGTAGCCGATTCTGCACCCTTGCTGACAGTTTTTTGTTCTCTTTTGGACTCTTTCCTTTTTGCTCCCTTTTCACCTTCTGATTCTGTAGCTGATTCTGCAGCCTTGCTTGCAGCTTTCTTTTCTTTGGACTCTTTCTTTTTAGGCACTTTTCCACCTTCGGATTCTGTAGCTGATTCCGGGGCCTTGCTGGCAGCTTTCTTTTCTTTGGACTCTTTCTTTTTAGGCACCTTTTCACCTTCTGATTCCGTAGCTGATGTAGCTGATTCTGCTCCCTTGCTCGCTGCTTTCTGTTCTTTTTTGGATTCTCTCTTTTTAGGCACTTTTTCCCCTTCTGATTCCGTAGTCGATTCTGCGCCCTTGCTCGCAGCTCTCTGTTTTTTTCTGCCATCTTCTGATTCAGCCCTTGCTCCTTTGTCCTTTGAACTTTTCTTGGTGCCCGTTTTGGCATCGCCCTTTTTATCTTTAGTTTCCTTTCCTATATCTTTGTCTTTCTTCGACTCTTTCTTACTTAATTTTGGCTTCAGTGAAACGCTGGATTCTGCCTCTGAATCTGATATTTCCTTTTCTACTTTCTTGTGTCCATATTTTTTACTTACTGGTGAAGGTGACGGTTTCTCTCTGACAGTTGTTTTGACATCTTCCTTGGAGCGACTTTCTTTACCTGGCAGTTTTCTCCTGGCAGCTAAATAAACAGATGGCCTCTCAGAAATTTTCATTAAAGAACGGTACATCCACAATGGTCGTCTATGACCTTCCATTTCTTCACGATGTATCTGAAACATCAATTAGACTAGTGAAGAACTTATGTGTGAATCACACGATATATTTTTTTTTACCAGACAACAAATCATTTTAACTTCAACCATGAAAAAAAAAATTAATAAGTAGGATAGAGGTCATGGGTTTATGTATGTATGTATGTGTGTATTTATCTTTTGTTACCTAGTGGATTGCCATGTCACATTTGGCCTAACGGACCTTCATAATTCCATCAGATTTTAGATTAAAATGGTAAAGACCTCTAACTAATTTAGGGTATACCAGAGCATCTCCTCATATTAGTTGAGGTCTATTTTTTGTTGTGTTTATGAGAATTCACAAAATATCTTACCCACCCTGCATTTATAGGTTAACTCAGTAATGTTTCTCTATTATCGAATAGTTTTTTATTTGGTTATCTCCTTTTCTCTCATCACATTGAGGTCTCTGAAATTTAGTGTTACCTGTGACTAACAGTAAATTTCTGATACTTGTCTAACTCAGAAAAATGTAAGTTGAATATTATTACATAGAAAACTGCAATAATGTAAGCTGTAACAGTGCCTGATAACTTCAGCAGAATGGTACGCTTTGTTTTGAACTTCTAACCAAACACTTCCAAACTTTAAGTGAAACAATTAAAAAAAAATTAAGATTTGTCAACAAACAGTGGGAAATGAATTGAATGAAAAGAATATAAGAAGATAGAAGAAACCTGGACAGTACCTGATTAGATACCTTGCTGAAGCTAGAAAACTGTTGCTACAGTAATCTTGTGAAAACTATCATTTGAATATGTTCATACTCTAAGATGGCAATGGATGCTTGGGGAGATATTCAAAATCCTGAATTCTATTACAGGAAATGAGAAAGTTCTGAAACTTAATCAGCATATAATATAAAACTATGATTCTAATGAGTTTTACAGCTAGGAAGCATTTTCTGAATGTTTATACTATTTACAGCAATAGGGTTTTGAGATTTCTGAGTTTCTGGGATGTGTATTTCCTAAAATGTTGGGTTACTAAGCAAATCATTAATATGCAATAGGCCAAATGTGACATGGTAATCCACTTGGTAACAAGATAAGCTTTTACTGTAAAATGCAAGTAGATTGTCTCCTTTCTTCAGTAGTACAATTCTAATTACCTTTAACTATGCTGTTCAATTTGGTATTTAAAAGCAATGTATGGATATAAAATGTAATTCCTCAGTTATAGTAGCCACATTTTATGTGTTCAAAAGTGACATTGAATTGCAAAATCATGAAAGTTCCCATCAGAGCAATCCCTGTGCTGACCTGTAACAATGTCTATATGTGATATCACATGTTCCTTGCAGTGAAATTATATAGTCTCTGAAACACTCACAGAAGCTTCTGCATTGGCTTTTAGTTGGGAAGGTCTTGATCTCCTTTTTTGTCCTGGCCGGGGTGGTTTGGGAAATTGCAGGGCAAAGTATTGCTGATTCCATGACTTTTTGCTTAATTCACTGACTAAAATAAGAAAACTGTAAGCATATACTTTGGAGTAAATAGAATTTCACCAGAACTAAAACGTCAGCTAGGTAATACATTCCATGTAAATAAACAAACACATAATTCAAATTTTGGTCACTTTTTTTGGTAATGTTTAAAATTTTCTGCTACTTAGTATGAATAAATAAAATATTTTTCTACTTCAACCAGTTTTGCAGTTAAGTAGTCATTGTAAAACTAGTATAGTTTATAATAGAAGTAGGAGATGGAGAAATTCTACTGCTTTTTAATTTCCATCTTTTTCAGGCTAGAATTTTTTGATTGATTTGATTGATACTCTTGATTACAATATAGTTTTATTTAGGGTGGAAACATGACAATTACTTCTAAAAACCTTAGTACAAGACATGTTATAAAATATTTAATAAAAATATGATTGAATCTAGATACTAATCCTTAAGATTCCCTTAGTAATAACTTCCCAGGCTACAACAAGAATTATTATACAGTCAAAAACTACGTTATTAGAGATCGCAAATTAGTGAAGAAGAACTTTGACTATAGAAGGTAAAGTTACCTTTAAATTTATTATATAATGAAATGTTAAAGATAATATAATATAAAGAACTATTATATAAATAAATGTTAAAGATATTTAGGTTACCAGTGAGATCTCATTGTATTTAAATGTGTGCTGTATAGTAATTTAATTTATTATTTAGTTAATTGTTTAATTTAATTTATTAAATAAATTTAATACTGTAAGAGAAAATAGACATTTCTGTAAGTCTCCTAAAAGACTATCTGAATTGTGAAAATATATGCAGAATAAAAAGCATACTTAAAACAATAGATAATAGAAATCAGTTGATTTATGACATCCATTAACATTAGACTGACTGATCTTGTCAAGTAATGATTTTTTTTTCCAGTTATAAACTGACTAAAATCTGTCACAAATATAGTCAAAGTTTTGATATGAGCAAATGGTTGTTTATTTTGCTTCTATACTTTTTAATTAAAAGATTATCTAACAGTATGATTCCAAACAAATAAATATGTTAACATTTATAATGCTGAAAATATTTCCTTTATCTTCATTGGATATAAAAAAGCTCAAAAGAAAGTTGCCATGGAAATTAAATTGTTGCCTTTTAATATTTCGTGATAGCCATTGTTCTATCATTTTGAATGAAAGATAACAATTGCTTATCTTTAAAATAAATCATACAAGTTTTAAAATTTCTAAATATGTCTTACCTGGAATATAATTATCATATGTTCCAAAGTTTATTTTTTGGCTATTAAAATAAAAGGAAAGTTTTGATTAATTTATACAAATTATTCTGTTAAGATGCATCATTATGTATATACATTTGTCACCACACCAAGAGTAATATTTTGCATTCTCAGGTTTCTATAATCATGTAAGATGACTTCATCATAAAGATAAGCAGATGTACGGTTTTGGCATATACTTCAGCAAAATTATAATACATAGGATAAAAGCATTTATAAAATCTCACCAACTTTATCTGAAATATAGACATTTTTATTTATTATCTGTATCATTCTTTATATTCTCCAGCAACTGGACTTTAGTTAAGCTTAAGTAAAATAAGATATTAAAAATATTATCACTTAGTAAAATCCAAGTCAGTAGCATATATGCATATACTTCATGAATGACTGTGTATATACATTGTAATTATTAACTCAGTTTTTTTTTTGTTTTCTAGGAAAAGCTAAACAATATAGTTTCCATTTATTTTTATGTTATATGAGCATGATTATTACCCAATGGACAACTTTAAAATCTAGCATTTATTTAATTGTACGGAAGCCAATATTAAGATCAGTTAGAGAAATATTTTTTTTCTTTTTTATGGTGTCATATTACAGAAATAACACAAATGTTAAACCAGCATTTTAGACACACAATAATAATAATAATAATAATAATAATAATAATAATAATAATAATAATAATAATAATAATAATAATAATATAAACGCTAAGCCCAAATCAATGGAAGAGAAAGCAAAGTTATAATACATTTATAAAAACAAGTTTGTTTTAATTGTTAAATTTGAGGAACTTCCAGAAAAACTGAAGAAAAAGAGGGAAAATATAAATTTCTACTATTAAGATTGATGCATATCATCCTTAAAAGATAATGAATAATATCATTTAGAACTCTGTGGAAATGAATTTAGCTGATTAAGTGAATTAGATGAATTCATTTACTAAAATTGATCATTGATAAAGAAAAATTTCAATAGTTCTATTATTAAATATATTGAATTCACAGTTTACTGATAAAATTAAATTTTTAAAGTACAAACACCTTACACGTTTTCCAGAAATAAGAAGGGGAAACATTTCAATTCATTCTTTAATATAAATATATGTCACCAAAATATGATGTTTTATTATCAGACATTACAGGAAAATATTACAAGTCTGCATTCTCCCCAATGCAAGTGTAGAAATTCTGTAATTTCTGACACCAAAATATGATGTTTTATTATCAGATATTACAAGAAAATAATATTATATGTCTGTATTCTCCCTAACACAGATGCAGAAATTCCTTAGGGGTTTACAACCTACTCTTACTGAACAGCCTATAGAACAGTTAATCCATTTACTTTATGGAATGTAAGGTTTGTTGAAAATATATAAATCAACCAATGAAATCATTCCAAATAATGAAATAAATAAGAAATGTATCTGATCATTTCAAGAAACACAGAAAATTTTCTGAAATAAGTGTGGCATTCATTTCTAATTAAAGATTCTCAGAAATCTACAAGTCTTCCTCAAATAAATATAATATGTCCAGATAATGCCAATAATTAAAATTCAACTTAGTAGAGAATATTCACTTTCTTCTTTAAATCAGACACAAGGCAAAGATGCTCATTTTTTTCTACTTAACATTGTAATCCAGAACCCTGTTTTAAATAAGTCAATAAAAGCATCAAGATTGAAAAGAAGTAACAACTTTATTCATAGATGGCACTATTGAGTAAATAAATGATCCAATAACATTTACAAAAATAATTATTGAGAATCGCTACTAAATAAGTGCAGTAAATTTATATAATATAGACTCTAGTTATATGAACTAATTATATTTCTGCTGAAATATATAGATTTAGAAAAGCAATAAATTTGCAATGTCATAAAAATCTATTTAGAAAATTCATTGAAATATATACAAAACCTGTTACAAGAAAACTAAAAATTTCCCTCAGAGACTCTAGAAAGAAAAAAAATATGTATGATTGATTGAGGCCCTTTATATACTAGAATAGTTATTATAAAAGATGAAACCAACATTTAGCAACAATGTGTACAACATCTGACATGTTTAACATTTTTGGTATATAATTGGTAAAGATGTTTTGGAATATCAATTAATATTTTTAAAATAATGTAAATATACACATTTTCTATTATAATTTGCATTTCTGATAATAGCCTACCCAAGAGAAGTTCAAAAAATGTACTCAAACAAGGTTTTTGTATCAACTTTATTCACAATAACTCCAAATGTAAGTTAACTCAAATGTAATTCAGGACAATGAATAAGCTTATATGTGATGTGCTTGTGCAATGAATTGCTACTCCACCATGAAAAGGAATGAATTACTGATATATATAGATATATATCTATATATATATATCTATATATCTATATCTATATATATATCTATATATATCTATATATACCTATATATAGATATATAGGTATATATATAGATATATATAGATATATATATATATATATCGGCAACTTGGATGAATTAAAAACAAAATATTATCCTGAAAGAAAAATTTTCAGAAACACAAAAACATAAAAATTATGATTTAATGAGTAGCAAGGTTTCCTGTCTTTTTCTAACATTCCAGAAAAATGTGTCTCAACCTGAATTTATTTTGAATCTCCTCCCAAAGAAGGAGATTCAATTGAAACTTTTTTCATGTGCATATCTGTGTGTATATAATATTGATGCTGCCATTTAATGTGTAGAGACTAAGGAGCTGCTAAAAATCTTATAGTGCACAGGATCTGCCTAGCTTCAATAATCCTCAACTCCAACAAAGATTAATTCTCCTGAAAATATCAGTAGTGCTAAGGCTGATAAACCCCAATTTATATAAAGGTGAACTCCTAACTAAGCTGAGAGGAGAAGGCTGAATACAAAGAGAACAGTTTTCTTTTTTGAACTAAACAAGTCAGTAGCCATGGTACAGAAATATAAATGTAAAATTAAGGTCCTGTTATTATTAGAGGCACTAAAGTCTATGTTATGTGAACACTTGAACCCAAAGAAGGGAGAATTTGTTTTTAAGTATTTTATATATGCTTCATTGGTTAACATGAGGTCATTGATTATGACTTCAACTACGTTTTCTTTATAAAATAGCAAGAGAGTTTGGGGATTGCACTAAAAAGACAGCATAAACGATAATTATAAAATTAAAAATAAGTATTTAGCCATCATAATAAAATTCTTTGACAGCTTGCAATGCTCATGATAATAGTAAAGCACACCTCATATGCATATACAGTCACTCAAAAGATGTTCCCATAAATTTCCAAGTGGTCCATAAGGAGGTGACAATTCCCTGAATAAAACCACAAAATTTTATGTCCCAAATACAAAATGATTAAAAATGAAGAATCAAATTCAAGAAGACTTATCCAAAATTTTGTGTATATTTTACTAGATTAAATGAAGCTACTTCAGTCTTGGATCAAAATAACTTATAATGTTCCTTGAGAATGTGTATATCTGTTAGACATAATATTTTAGTCATCCATGGCATAATAATAATAAAATTTTTTATACTGTGGAGAATAATGTAAAACTAACTAGCACATTTCAGTTATTTAAAATATAAAATTGGCAAAAGGACTTACAATCTTGGTACAGACATTTCCCCCACCTATGATTTGCCAGGACATACACACACTAAGATCAAATTAGTGATGTTTAGAGGTGACATCATAAAGAGGTTAAGAACTCTGGGAGTTAAAGGGAAAAAAACAGTTCTATGTATTGGAAATCAAGAAATTAACAAAAATTTCCAATTGCTGATATATATATGTCAAAATTTTGTATGGCTATATCAGCTTTAAGAAATCAAAATTGAAAAATAAAAAAAAAAAACTGCCACTTATTCAGATCCTAGATTGAATTATTTTCAATTTTAAATATTCTTTCTGAGATATACAAGGAATACAAACAGGGAAAGAAGAAATGAAGCTATCATCATATACTATATATATATATATATATATCTCATTATATTCTATATAAAGTTACTTTATGTAGAACAAGTAACTTTATATAGAAAACCCCAAAAAATCCACAGAAAAACTAGTTATAACAATAAAACAGTTCAGTAAGGTAGCCATTACAAAATCACACAAAAAATCTGTAGTCTTCCTACATGCAAAAAAATTAGTTAGAAGAAGAAATTTGAAAAATACTCCATTTACCATCACACCAATGACAAATACCTGGGAATAAATTTCATAAAAGACATGAAAGACCTATACAAAGAACACTATAAAATATTTTAAAAAAGAAATAGAAGAAATAAAGAACTGGAAAGACATTCTCTGTTCATGAATTGGAAGGATTAACATTATTGAAATAATCATCCTACCGAAAGCAATCTACAGATTCTATGCAATTCACAATAAAAATTTCAATGGCATCCTTCAAATAAATAGAACAAAAATTACTGAAATTCATATGAAATAATAAAAGACCTCAACTAGCCAAAGCCCTCCTAAACAAAAGAAGAGAGAATGAAGGTATCATACTCCCAGGCTTCAAATTTATTACAAAGCCATAATAATTAAAATAGCATCGTACTGTAATAAAAACAAATACACAAACCAGTGGAACAGAATTGAATGTCCAGAAATAAAACCACACATGTATGGTCAACTAATCTTTGAAAAAGGGACAATAAAGATACATTGGAACAAGAATAGCCTCTTCAATATATAGTGCTGGGAGGATAAAACTGTTGAATGAATCTAGACTACTTCCTTACACCATACACAAATCAAAATGATTAAGTCCTGAAACCATAATATACATAGGAAAAACAAAACAAAACAGAAAAGCACTCCATGACCTATAAAAAAAACATCTTTCAGGACACATCTATACATACAAAGAAAATTAAGAAAAACATAAATAGCTGGGGCTATATTAAATAAGAAGCTTCTGTATAGCAAAAACTGCAATAATCAAACCCAAATAAATGAGAAAATGTTTGTGATCCACTCAACTGACAAGGGTCTAATATCTAAGTTCTACAAAGGACTGACACAGCACAACAAAAACAAAGCAAAAGGCCCAATCTAAAAATGTGAAGCATGTAAAAGACACTTCTCCAAAGAAGAAATACAAAGACAAAGAAATACAAGTCAAAACCACAATGAGATATCACATTACACCTATAAGAATGGCCCATATAAAAACACTAGGGAGTAACAAGTGCTGGTATGGAGGAGGAGAAAAAGGGATATTCTTACAGTGTTGGTGGAATGCAAGCTGGTCTAACCACTTTGGAAAGCTGTGTGGGAGACTCTCAAACTACTGAAAATGGAACTGTCATGTGATCCAGCAATTCCACTACTGGAAATCTACCCAAAGGACACCAAAACACTAATTTAAAAGGACACCTGTACTTATATGTTTATAGCAGCACTATTTTCAATATCCAAATTTTGGAAACAACCCAAATGTCCTAAAACTGATGAATGGATGAAAAAGTTATGGTATATTTACACAATGGAATATTATTCAACAATCAAAAAGACAAATATGATGCACTTGTGATAACACAGATGGATCTAGATGGAATTATACTAGTGGAAAGAAGCCAGAAAATAAAGGATAAAAATCTCATGGTTTCACTTAGAGATGGGCTATAGGGAAAGCAGACAAAAGGTCAAGAAATATTCACAACTTAACAAGATGACTACAGAAGTAAATCAAACAGCTAGGGAGGGGGAAGGAGAGGGGTAAGAGAAATCATGGAAGGAATGAGCACAAAAGATCAAGATGATGGTTCCTGGGTGATGTGGTGGTGGGAGAACCCTGGAGAATACAATGGTTTTGGATAGATAGATAGATAGATAGATAGATAGATAGATAGATAGATAGATAGATAGATAGATAGATAGAATGACATATATGTGTGTATAAGTATATGTGTATACATATATACAAAGAATAGAGAAAAATGAAAATATAAACTAATAAAGCAATCCTATAAGAAAATATATTAGTATTAAACAGGTAGCCATCTGACTATATGATTATTTGAAAGAAATAAAATATACCTTCTCATCATAAAACTAAAATATACTAGTGTTATAATATTTAAAAATACCAAACATAATCATAATAAAGTATGTTTGTTTTCCCTACCTCATAAAGATAACAGGTTGTAAATAATAATGTATTTTTATATCACATAAATAAGTATAGTTAACATCTGATCTCTGTGCCCTGCCCCTGTATATCTTAAGGAAATGTAATCTAACTCATAATGCTTGAAATTTTATACTAGCTTGACTTATTATGTAATATATATATGTTTGTGTATAATGTTCTGACTTGATTCATGCACCTTTAATTGTGTGCAATAGTAGAACTAAAGAATAAGAATTTCTAACAATAATCATATCATACAGAAAAAGCCACTAACTTGTTACCAACCTCCTGAGCTTACAAGAGAGACTCCAAATGTTAAGGAACTAAGAAAATGGATAGAGAGATTCTGGAGAGACAGATGACAATTATATTTGCATTATACATACATGTAAAGGACTTTATCATTACCTTAATGTGGAAAAATACACAGAAATATGTGCATTGATAATACTATAAGTAATTTCAGTAATATTCATTACTTTTTAACATGTGCAGTGCATTAGCAACTATTCATATTTCTTTAACCATCAGTCACTTAGTATATTTTACCCAGTCTAAAAAAGAGTCAAGTAAATAACCTCCTTATTTAATGATGCTCTATAAATATATAATAACCCACATTCTATAATTTATGGTGAATACATTAAAAGGAAAGGTAGAAAGGAAGAGTTTGCAAATTTTTTTTTTTTACTTCCTTAAAGGTTATTCTCACTAGTGTCGTGTCCAGGGATATTATAGTTCATTCAGACACAACAACCAACCTAAACTTGAAAGCTCCTTTTTGACCTAAGCAATCTCTAGTATATGCTCAGTTCTGTGATCCAAGGGCATACAAACTAGGGGAGGGATGAACACAAAGGGAGTGCAATGATAGATATTGGGTGTACTCACATGGTTGTGGGAGAAATAGTGGGACTACAACGATATAAGAAAAAATAATTTAATAAAAGAAAAATCTTCCAAGCTCCCCTCCCCCCAAAAATTATCTAATATCAGGGAAAATGTCCAGTATCTCATTATTTATCTTAAACATCAGCTCTCATAGATAAACTGAAATATTGAGTGTAGAATTTAATATTAGCGCATAAATATACCTGAGTGAAAAATGTGATTATCAAAGTGCAACAAAAGATATGTGTAGCATAATGACAGTATGACCACATATAGACGTTAGCTAGGGATGAAATCACTTTTCAGAAAACCAAAGTGAAAGGGAATTACAGATTTACGTATACAAATGTATATGTACATATATATGTACATATATATATACACACATATACATATATAATGGAATATTACCCATCAATTAAAAATGACAAATTTGATGATTTGATGATAACATGGATGAACCTTGAAGAAATAATTAGCAGAAACAAGTCAGAAAGAAAAAGACAGAAACAAATGGTTTCACTAATATATGGACAACCAAATGAAAATACACAATTGGGGGTGGTTGGACCAGCTGTAGCGACCAGGGAGGGGAGGTGGTGGGTGATCCCCAGGGATCACAATAATGTGAAATACATGTACATATAAATAAATTATTTAAAATAAAAACAATAAAA